>LOEQ01003134.1:13695-28767 GCA_001685075.1 Bramus lutescens | reverse complement strand
TGCTGAGGGTCCTGTCAACAGCCAGAGGCAGCGCCAGGTGAGATGCTGAATATGACCAAGTAGAAGCCAGGCCGTGAACAGCCCTGTAGACATAGTAAGTGTTCAGAGTTTCTCCTTTGATAGTTTTACTATGTAGCTCAGGCCTTGAACTTGCATGTAGCTCAGGTTAGCCTCAAACCCCTCTTGTGTCAGCCTTACTAAGAATAAAAGTGTGTGTCACCATGCCTGGCTCAAGGATGTGGATTCTCACCTTATAATAAGTTGGAAAACTAAATGTTTTTAAACAGGGGAACCACAAGATCTACATTTCAGAAAGTGTGTGATGTAGGAAACAAAGTGTGGCCATGAACAAACTGGATGATAGCCTTAGGTAGGAGATGATACAGGATGCTGTGCTCATGATGCAGCTCAAACAAGTGGTCCTGTGAGCTGATCAAGAGATGGAAGTACAGTGACCAGTGATACAATGGGGAGGGAAGGTGGGAAGACAACGTGTCAGAGAAGATGCCTGGTTTATTTGGAGGCTGGTGGAGAAGGAAACCTGGAGATAGATAGCTTCTGGGATGGGAGACCAGTTCAGATTTTATAACAGGCTGAATCTGAGGACTTTAGCACGTTCCGGGAAGACGTCAGGAAGCCAGATAGGCATGTGTATTTGAGATTTGGGGACAGGTGTGGCTTTTCTACCTAAGGATTATGAACCATCTGCCTACAGGAGATAATTGAAGTCATGAGCACAGAGAAAATGCCCAAGTGGTGATGGAATAGACTAGGGAGTAGGACCAAGTCCTGAGATTCTTTAATGTTTCAGAGCCAGGAATATATGAGAGGATGGAGCTAATGGTCAGAGTATTAGGTGGAAAGCCAGGGCAAGGACAACTTACATTACGGTATTTGCTGGATGGAGTCTTAACCTGAGCTTTGGCGTAGAGTGCTTCCAAGAGCGATAGAAATAGTCTCCTATTGAGATTGCACTTCAGGAACATGAATTGTCCACCCCTGCATCTTTCATTTAGCACAAGTAACCTTGGACTTGGTATTTGGGTTCAGACCAAGCTGCTGGAAATAAAAGTGGTCATTTGTCCAACTAACCTACTCTAGTGCTCCAATCTGGCAGAGGAGAGAAGGAATTTGAATGTGTTGACCATCTTTGGTGTAAGGGTCAGGACAAGAAAGGAAGCAATTATCTGCTGCTCCAATCAAATCTCTGTATCCACTAAAGGTGGTGAATTCCCAGGTGGATACAAGGTGCCCCTAATGAAGAGCCCATCTGCCACAAGATGAATCAGGGCTCTGACAAGACCACTTTGTCCTTTTGAGCATGCTTTAAAGGCTTGGGAAAGGCTTCATTTTGCACCTGACATTAAAGCGCCATTAAAGGATTCTGAGTACATTCTCAAAGCTGAGCGGCTCTGAGGCTGGCAGGAGTCATGAGCTCATCCCATTACTTTTAGATGGAGAGAGACATAAAGAAAAGAACAAAGTCCTGTTTAAAGAACAGAGGAGACTGGGAATGAAAGAAGAGGAAGGTAATTCCCGAGGAATCGCAGCTTAAAAATAGCACAGAGTACACCTGGTGTCTGGTCACGACATCTGGGTTCAGATGTGTTGTCACATGAGACTTGTAGCCCTCATCCCCAAACTCCAGGGGCAAGCAGGTATTACCATCTTGGCTTAAGCAGGGGGTGCCTTTTAGCCATGTTTTCTTTCTAGTCCATACCTGTTGGGGGCTGCAGACCCCTGGCCCCTTCACTTTCTTTGCCTGCCTCAGACCCTTTGCCTGCTGGAGTGAACTGAGCAAAACAACCTGCAGCCTGCACTGCTCTGAGCACGAGACCTTGATGGCAGGAGAGTGGTTTCTGGAGGGCCTACAACTGAAAGATCCGGAGAGCTGGGGCGGGGCTGGAGCCCTATATAAGCTGCCCCTGAGCACAATAAAGTTGGCATTCTTGTATCAAGGATGACCCACATCCCCATGGCTTGCGTGCCAACCTGTAGTGGCATGGGCGCTACGTAGACACATACCTGATTAACATGGTAACAGGCCCCAATTCTGATTCTTGTCTCTGAATAGCTAGTAAACTCATGACCTGTCAGGCTGGCTAATTTTATGTCAACTTGACACAAGCTAAAGTCTTCTGTGAGGAGGAAACCCTAATTTAGAAAATTCCTCCATAAGATCAGGCTGTGGGCAAGTCTGTAGGGTATTTTCTTAGTCAGTGATTGATGTGGGAGGGCTCAGCCCATTGTGCGTGGTGTCCTCCCTGATGGTCCTGGATTCTATAAGAAAGGAGGTTGAGCAAGACATGGAGAGCAAGTCAGTGAGCAGCATTCCTCCATGGCTTCTGTATCAGCTCCTGCCTCCAGGTTCCTACCCTGTTTGAGTTTCTGCCCTGACTTCCTTTGATGATGAACTGTGATGTGGAAGTGTAAGCCAAGTAAACCCTTTTCTCCCTATGTTGCTTGTGATTATGGTTTTTATTACAGCAATCATAACTAAGACACCCATGGTGAAGGTGCGAGATTCCATGGTGATTGTGGAGGAGGGGTAGAAAGAATGGGGTTAGGTCAGACTGGCTTCTGCATCAGGGAGAACAGTGCAGTGGCTGCATGAACTGCATCTCACTGTCTATACACCGCAGGCTGTATATCACACTCTACGCATGTTGCCACTAATCCTCTCAAGAACCCAGACCAGACAGACTCTTCTCACCTTCATTTATAGGCAAGGAAACTGAGTCCGGAGAAGATTAACACTATTAATCTAGCCTCCCAGTCCCTTCTCCCAGCTTGGTACTCCAGAAGCATGCATGGTCACAAGAGCAGTGTGCAACCTAGTGAGGAAGAATCCCAGAGGAAGGAATGTTCCTGCTCATCCACATCCAAATACTTTTTAGGGTATTGCCTCACCCCCTAGGTGACTTTGTGTTGGAAAGGAACTATAGGGGTCTCCCCAGTGGAAGGACCTTCTGCCAGATCCCTAGCCAGAGGTTTGACCCCTTGACTAATCTCACTGAGCCATGGTTTTTCTCCTGGATTGTTGACTTCCACTGAGGGGCCAAAGCAGGCCAATCGCAGACTTCGTTTGTTATAGCAGCAGAGCCCAGTAGTCTACTGAGTGGTTCCTGCCTCATCCAGGCCTGGTTTTAGTCCCTCTCAGCTCTGCAAAGCTCTGCTGTGTGCAGCCAGTTTCTGTCACTTGCAGTTAGAGCACTCTCACGAAAGAGCCTAATGTGTACAAGAGTTCTCAATGTCTTTCATAAAACTGGGAAGGTATGTTAATGACCAATTCGAGGGTACAGGCTATGTGGGGCCTTGGTGGGAGGGTTAACCGAGTAACTACTGTCACAAATAGAACACAGCAGAGCTGACGCCACATCAGTTCTGGAAACAGCTCTTAGCTGGCTTTGAATCTTCCACTTTCGGCTTCCTGGAACACTCACTCAGGAGTTCTCCCTCCTGCAGCCCGCTCACGTTACTTCAAGACCTAAGTCACTCTGAGAGGGCATGGAAAGAATAGCCACAGAGTAATCCGCACCCCAAACTCAGAAGCCAGCAGGTACTGTGGCAGCCACAAGGATACACCATCTTGGATTTCTAGCTTTTGACAACTGGACTCCAGCCTCACTGTGACAATTGCATGAGAGACCCTGCAAATGGCTCTCTGGGTGTCCCAGGAGTGTGGGTGATAGTAACAGTGTTCTTGTTTCCAGTGCTTGCATTTCTAGATCAGAAGTCAGATAGCCATAGATAACTGGACCAGGCTGCCAAGGCTGGCCAGGCTCTGACCAGGCTGCCCAGAGCAAGGACTGTTGGGTAGAAGGAAGATATCCTTGTTATTTCAGTGGATAGTGTCAAGTATCCTCCCTGCAGGCTGCCCAATTCACACACCCAGCAAGGGTAGATGATAATAAAATATGGGCTCCTGGAGCCAAGTGCCTAGTATTTTTCAAATCTGTATGAAATCAAGGGCGCTCATATATCATCTAGAATTCACAATTTCAAAACTCTTGTCAAGGAAAAAGAATGGAAGAAAAAGTGGTTGAAAAGCAGGGCAGGATGCTTGGAACACATTTCAGCACCTTATGTTGTTGGCCTATTAGTCATTTTGCTCTAATGGTGGCAAATCCTGCTAATATTTGTGGCGAGGGCAATGACACAGTAGTATCAGATTAAATTTCATGTGTGTTGCAAATACTGATGGAGATGCTTCTCCATGCAAAGTAGCCAGTCACAAAGATGCCTGTGGCAGGAGGGAGCAGGCTGCACCAATGTTTTGTTTTGTTTTGTTTTAATAAGAGGTCAGTTTGTTTCCTTTTTTTTTTCTTTGAAAATGGACTCTGTACCTTGACCTCCAGAACAGTGAGAAAATAGCTTTCTGTTTAAGTGACGCAGCCTACCCAGCCGATGGTTTTTACTTAAGGCAGCTCTTAAGCTATGTCAGTTTAGCAGGAATCCCCTTATTGCGGATGCTCCTCTTAGAGATGTTCAGTTCACTGCCCGCTCTTGCCCCTTGGCTGTAAATCCAGACATATCCTTGCTTTATTCTGAGTGTAATCTCTATCCCCTGCTATTGCTATGGCCTTGAGCATCCATCCTTAATGCTTTAACCAGTTTTTACAATAGTTTTTCATTTACAAGTGTACATTAAAGACATGGACCCTTTGATTCCTTTGGCTTTGAACACTGACGTCACATTATGGTTATGATTTTTACATGACTGTCTGATTACATCACTTGGGCATCGAGGAAAAGCCCATGTCTTTGTGCCTTCAGAACTGAGCACGGCTCTGGCATGCATAAGTTTGAACAAGATTATTTAACTGCACTACTTAGACACAAAGCATGGGCTGGTTATTCCTGGGGGCCTCCTTGGAGGATGCAAAGAGGTCAAAAAAGACAGGAGCATTGAGAGGTCACAGAATTGGGAACAGGATGATGTGGGATGTCCTTCTGTTTATGTGTTGCTTTTATTGGCTGATGAATAAAGCTGTTTTGGCCAGTGGCTTAGCAGAGCAAAACCAGGCAGAAAATCTGAACATATATATGTGTGTATGTGTGTGTGTGTATGTATATGTGTGTATATATATATATATATATATATATTTTAGAGAGAGAGAGAGAGAGAGAGAGAGTAGGCAGAGTAAAAAAGAGGCCATGTAGCTGCTCAAGAAGCAAGAGGTAACAAACCACGAGCCTCGAGGTAAAATACAAAATAATAGAAATGGGTTCATTTAAGATATAAGAGGTAGCTAGAAATATGCCTGAGTTGTTGGCCAAACAGTGTTGTAATTAATATAGTTTTATTCAGGTCTGGGCAGCCGGAACAAGCAGTCTCAGCTTATACAGAGTCAAGTGGCCTGTGGAGAAATGGCTCACCGAGTATCAGTTGGTAACTGCTTAAGATTTAAGCAGTTTCCTGCATATAAGATAAAATTTCCTGATATCCAAATTAAGGAAACCAGGCCTCATGATCTAGACTGAATGCCTGATTCACCTGCGTGCCCCCTAAGTCCGAGAACTTCCCATCCACTCTGCAGCTTGCTAAAGCATCTGTGTGAGGTTACAGATCTGAACCAGGTCCTGTCAGCTGCGTTGTGGAGAGGAGACAATCTGAGGCTGGCGGAACCTATTCCCAACGTGGCAGAGGGGCAGTTTCCAGAAAAGGCCCTGTGCTAGGTGAGAACACCACAGGTGTGTTAACTACAGCCCCAATAAGGAGACCAGCCTCTTCAGCAGAAAGCGTTTGTGCCAAGTGGAATGGGGGCGGGCTTGGACCACTGAAAATAACTGCTCAGGCCCAGCAAGGTCAGAGGCACTGTCTTCTGGGAAAAATAGTCTGTGTAGAGGAACGCATTACGGTTGGGTTCTGGGATCCCTGATTCCATATCCTGTAGCTTTTCTAGAAATGGGTTCCCATGCTTGAGAACTGAGCAACCCAGGCCTTAGCCACAGACCAGTTTTCTGTTCAAAGTCCTGTCATGAGGACTTCAATGACCTGCCTCCTCTCATTAGAGGCTCCCTTCCTCCTGACAGGGGTGGGGGTGGGGACAGAGCCCTCCCAGGTCACCTGACTGCAATGGCAGGTGCATTTCCTAGTCTCCATCTGCACCGACCAGCCCTGATTGCCACTTTGAAAAGTAGAACAGACTTGGCTCATCTCAAAGGGCCCAGACGGGGAGGCACAGCATCTGCCTGGATCCTGACTGATTCTCCTGGTGACTGAGCACTGAAGTGGCCCCACGGGTAGATGTGGGTGTGAGGGAGCCAGCAGGACCTGCTCAGTCCCCATCCTGGAGCACCCACTAGTGTCACCAGGAGTTCTTATGCATCCCAGCATCTGTCACTCAAACCATCCTGGAAATCCTTGTGTGAGTGCCTGAGTGCCACCTCCCAGGTTTTTTTTTTTGATTGTTTGTTTTCTGTTTTTTTGAGACAGGGTTTCTCTGTAGTTTTGGAACCTGTCCTGGCACTAGCTCTGTAGGCCAGGCTGGCCGCAAACTCACAGTGATCTGCCTCCCTCTGCCTCCTGAGTGCAGGGACTGAAGGCGTGCGCCGCCGCCACCACCACCAGGCCCCACCTCCCTGGTTTTAATTAGTTATCTCTAGAATTATAAAACAAAGCATACCTCACTTATTTTACCTAGGCCAAAGTAAAATAAGTTTCAGTGCTTTGACTGAAGCACTAGAAACAATAAAGCTTAGGCTTGAGTTTTTAAATGTTTGTTTTTCTAGCATGGATTGTATATGTGCACATCATTAAATCAGAAGGCTGTGTCCATGACTCCTTGAATGGATTTCACATTCTACAGTGATATGAGCACCACCCTTGGGGCTATCATACCCCTAACACTTTAGTGAAGAAAACAGCAAAGGATGGGGTATGTCTGCCAGCACAGAGTTCAGTTTCCCATTCCAAGCTATCCAATCCTCGGCAAGTCAAAACCTCTGTAAGCTTTGGTTTCTGCATCTGTCAGATGGGGACTTGTGCAGGTTGGGGCAGGGCATGCAAACAAAAATCTCTTTTAAGGCTGTGTCATGTAGAAATGGTCCCATTGTGGCATTGCTACAGTTTAGATCCAGAATGTTCGTCGATGGCCCATGTGTTAAACCCCAGATTGTAGTACTATCAGGAGATGGACTAAGGCCTTGAAGGTGGTCCTTAGCCATTGAGAATGACCCTCAGAGGGGATTGTGGGCCACATCTGTCCTCTTTTCTGCTTTGCTTCTTGACCATAGGACTGGTTTGGCTCTGCAGTTACCCCGCCATGGTCTACCCCTCAAGAGGCCTCTAACAATGCCCTGGAACTCCCAATCTGTAGTCAAAGTAAACCATTACTTCTTTATGAGCTGAACATCTCAGTTATTTTGTTATCATAACAGGACGTCCCTGATACCTACGGATACCCACCTCAGAAGTCATCCTTTCAGCTTTCAGTGTGAACCAGGGTCCTGGGTGGGGAATCTTACAGGAGCACAGCAATGGGACACTAGTAATGAATGAGTTAGGAGCTGGCAGAAGAAGCTTAAATACCAGTGCTGCTATTTACTGACTGGGTGACCTTGGGACAGTGTTGGAACCTCTCTGAGCTTCTGTTTTCTACCTGCAAAAGCAATGGCAATGATACTCCCAAGGGTCCTCATGAGGTACAGTACACAGAGATGGTCCTTCCCAAACTTCCATCTGCCTGTATTCTCCGACAGCAGTCACCTGCCATTAGCCACCGTGACTGTGACAAGTCTCATACATGCCTTGACAGGAGCTTCTATTTCAGGCATGTGACAGCTGAGCTGGCGACTGCAGAGGGACTCCGTGGGAAAACAGTCTCAGCCATCAACTCCATGAAGTCTGACAGCGACATGTCTGGCAGTGAAAACACTCATCATTTCCCACAGGGGAAAAAGCATCTCACAGACCTCTGTAAATGAGAAATAATTCATGCATGAAGAGAGTCATTCCAGAGCGATATTATTAAAATCCTGCCCTTTCTTGATATTAGAACAAAGTAGGCAGAAAGAACTGATGAAGGGGGAGACTCTGCAGCTGCAAAGTACCAAATGGGTTCTCTTTAAAATTTCACCCTTTGTCCGTTTCATTCCAGACCCTTGAGAGAGGTGGAAAGCCTAAAATCTACTCATGGGGACTCACTTTAATCTTATTTTATAAAGCCACAGGGTTGGTGGAGAAGAGATGGAGCCTCCTCTGCTGTTCAAATGCAAGGCTTGTCACCTTGGATGTGGCCAGAAGGCTTCTGGGAAGGCAAAAAGTATTCAGTGGAGTTGGACAGCTGATTTGGAGCCCCTTTAGCTCGAGATTGGAACCCCACATTCAAATCCAGACTACCAACTTGAGTGCTAGCAAGGCTAAACAGGCATCTTAGGCTATCTCTATTGCTCTATCAAGATGTTGGTGCTGAGTAAAGAAAAGGCATTCACTTATCACTGTTTTGGGGGTCCAAGGTCAGGAGCTTCATGCAGAAAGGACATTACATGACCAGACAGGAGGCCAGAGAGCAAGGAGGGGCGGATCCTCCCCTTTTATATTCACTTCCTCCTGAGAACTCTTGGCCACACAGTGAATGCCTTTCTAGGGCTGTTCTCCTAATGACAACCACAACCTCGACACTATCCAGTTTTCTATTCTCTGGATCAGGCTGCCAACACAGGAGCCCTTAGGGACACATCCAGACCCTCTCCAAAGCACAGCTGATTTAAATAAGCCAGGAGCACACCTAGAGAGTGCCATGTGCTTCAACGAGGGCCTGCTCCCAACCAGCCAGCTCCTTGTGTGGAAAATGAATTGCCTGATCTTCCTCTCTTTACCAAAAAGGCAAAAAGTGCATGTTTGGTCATGATTTTAAAAACTTTGAACATTAAACCCGTCAAACACGCTCATATATGCACACACGCATGCATGCACATATGCATACACACGTATACCCATGAACAAGCTTGCAGTATACATGTGCACTTACATGAAATTACATGTGAATGCACACCAGAACATATATCTATTGGTAACACTTGGAACTAATAGCAATCAGTTTGGCCTCTGATTTGATCTTTTGGCCCGGGTTTGTTGTCTTGCTTACTGGAGTGGTTCCAGGCTGTTGTACTCTTGCCGTCATACTGTGCTCTATGAAGAACTGACTTGCAACTCTCACTCGCAGTTCTGAGTGGCTCCTGCCCCTGTTCCATTCACGGAGGAAAGATGTACGTCCACACTTGCCTGCCCGCACTACGTAGTTCCCTCAAACTACCCCGTTTCAGGGGAGAAACATTTTTTTTCAATCTTAGATGTGTTTTTAGTCTGAATGTTTTCATCCCTGTCAGCATAATCTACTGTGACACTGTCTGTTTGCTTGACAAAAGACGAGACAGGGACTTGGCAGTGGAGCTAGATTCTTAGCAACGGGCCTGGCCTACTGCTTCCTGAAGGAGATTCTTGGTTGCCCGGGAGCTCAGCAAGCCCCTACCCCTTGCTGTTTCCCTGATGCACAGCTCTCCCATGGGGAGACTTCTTTCTTTTCACTATGAACTCAAGCTATTTTCTTCCATTTCAGTCATTTAAACATGCAATCTTCAGAATGCTGCAGCCTCCCCAGAGGGATGGCATTAGGAGGCTCCTGGAGAAATCTGCCCTGACAGGATATCCCTTCTGCGTGAATGGCACACAATATGTACAAACTGTTCACAGTCTCATTTATTTTAATTGATAAAAATTGTGTACATTTGCATACAACATGATGTATATATATACATATATATAAGAATAGTTGAATCAAGGTCATTACATACACAGTACCTCAAATAGTTTTGATGTGTGTGGTGAGAATACTTAAAATATACTTCCAACAGTGCTGAGTATACACTGGGCATTACTGGCAGCAGTCATTGCCTACAGCTCATCTGAATTAGTTCCTCTCGAAGGACGCTTTGTCTCAGATGTTCATGAAGACAGTTCCACTCAGCGTGAAACCACAGCATCTTACAGGATCTAAGTTAGTTGAAAGCTAGGCCTGTCTCAGTAACTTTGACAGAAAAATGGTGATAATTAGTCTTCTAGAGTCCTTGCAGGGATTAACTGAGGCAAGTACAGATACTTTGTAGTTTTATGTGGGGAGAAAATATTGGGTTTATTCTTTTATTTGTGTTAAGCTTTTTATTTTTATCTATGTAGGCATGTGTGTAGTGAGTGCCCTCAGAGGCCAGAAGAGGGCACTAGATCTTCCTGGAACTGGAACAGTTGTGAGCCACCATGTGGGTACTGGGAATCAAACTCTGGTCTCTGAAAGAGCAGAGAGGTCTCTTAATCACTGAGCGATCTCTCCAGTCCCTTTGTTTTTTATTGATAAAAAAATTACCTTCAAGTCGATGGGCAAATGGAACTGTAAGAATTATACCTACTACATTTCAAACAGTAAACGTTTTAGACATCTTAAACTTTATTATTAGATTTGCAATTTTTCTTATCCTACACTCATCTTGAATTTACCTAACATCACTCTTCATTAGGACCTCAGCATTTCTAAGAGTATGTCATTTATCTTCACGGGGAAGCAAGTAACAGTACGCCCTTGAGTGTAAGTTCTACCTTCTCCTAGTTTCAGTTTACTGGTCTGTGAAATGGGATAACTTAATGCCCTCAGGCCCAGGATCGGAGTGAGACAAAAGCCTGTGTTACTAAAGCACCCCAGAGAACAGAAGAAGCCTGCACACTCATACCTCAGTAAGAGCCGCTTACCCACAAGTTCCCAGGAGCCTCTGCTCTTGGCTTTTGCAGGGAAATGACTTGGGGCTCTGCCTGGCAGCACCCAGGGAAAACTCTAAGAAGATGAGTCCTTCTGAGTAACCTGGCAGATAGTGGGACAGAGGGCTGAGTCCAGGCCCGCTGGGAGAGGGGCAGACAGACTTCAGGGTCATGTGGGACTCTTACCGTCAAACCTCTCACCTATCTTCAAACCCCCTCAAACCCCCACCTTGACTATTCCTCATCATCTTACTAGGCTAAACCATCCTCCACAACAGCCTCCTCTCTTATCCCTGGTTCCCTCTCTCCCCTGTATTCTACACTCAATAAAATTGCCAGAGTAATTTTCTACCATCTCAATCAGACCAAGGGTTCCTCAATTCAGGAGCCTCCAGTAGTCTTCCACTTACAGAGAATAAATGTCGGGTCCTGTCACGGGCCTCAGAGACCTGCCTGAAATGACCCCTGGCTCCAAGTCTGCCTCAGTGCCCACAGCTATAGCCCATCAGGCACTAACTGCAGGTCCTGAACCAGGGAATCAGATGTTGTTGCACAGACAGGAAATGTAGCTGAAAGCAACAAAATTACTCCTTGAGGTCACGCAATTAGGAAGTGATGAAGTCAGGATTTGGATTTGAGCACCTCATTTGCATTGATCTTTTTAAATGCTATCCCATTATATATTGGCTAACTCTCTATGTCCATGGGTTCCACTTCAACAGATTCAATCACCTGTATGTCAAGAGTATCTGAAAAAATTATTTTCATTGCACATGTAAAGACATTTTTTTCTTGTTTCCTAAACAATATAGTGTAAGCCGGGCAGTGGTGGTGCACACCTTTAATCCCTGCACTTGGGAGGCAGAAGCAGGCAGATCTCTGGGAGTTTAAGGCCAGCCTACTCTGCAAAGTGAGTTCCAAGACAGCATCAAAGCTACACAAAGAAACCCTGTCTTGAAAAAACAAAACAAAACAAACACAAGACAATAGAGTGTAAACAGCTACTGGCATGGCACCTACACTGTTTTATATATTAAACATAACTAGAGATAATTTAAAATAATGAGATGATGTGCACAGACCATAGGCAGGTCTGCCACCTTATAGAAAGAAGTACAGTAATACAGATTTGATATCCATGGTGCTCCTGAAGCCAGGTCCCTTGCCAGCTCGTCATCAAGAGAAGACTGTAAGATACTTCATACTTAACTTGAAGTAGGCAGGGAACAGAGGGAGAAGAACAGAAGAATTCTTTGGGACTCAGAACCAAGAATACTTTTGGACCAAGATAATCCAGAGACACAAAAAACAACCAACCAGCCAAACAATAAACAAAACAAAACAAACAAAAACCTCATTAGTTTCCATTTAAAAAAAGTTAGTTTAGGAAAAACCAACTTAAATATTGGAAGCTGTGTCTGGAGTTTCAGGAATTTTCAGAAAAGAGAAGGCAGAGGGAAATTATGACTCATCAGGCCAGCGTTCAAGTTAACGACACAGAAAATGTAGTTGAGCCATCAGAAAATTGTTTTAATGTCCAAAGTTCCTGCTATTGTACTACCATTAGCATGATGCTAATGAAACGTAATAAAATGTGGCTTACAAAGGAAACCCATCTGCTCTGAAAGTTCAATTAACATGATGAAGACGGATCTCCTACACAGTAAACTTGCATTTGGCACACGTTCTGTGCTTTATGGATTATTACAGAAGTGCTAATTCGGTCAGATAAAGTCAAGTCATACCCACTTAACACGCGCAGCCAGCTCAATAGCCGGGAGCTTGCTGAGGAGGAAAAGGAAGGACCTTGGTCTTGACCCCTCCTTCCTGGATGGCACAGGTCCTCCATTCCTCAGGACAGAGCAGCTCCTCCATTGCTAATTTCGTCTGCTCCATGACATACACCACCAAAAGAGAAGAGGGGGTAGTTATGACAATGGCATGCCCAACAAAACGCAGGGCTCTTGGGCTGAAAGAGGAGCTTACATCTTTGCTTTCCTTGTAAGCCACTGAAAGCCAATTGGCAGGGGCTCCTTTCTATTTCTTCTTCCAGGAGTTCACCATCAAACTGAAGGATTACAGCTGGGCTTCTACCAAATACCAGTCACCATGAGCGGGAAGAACAGACGGGAGGAGAGAAGGCGGTTCTCAAGCTCTGGGCAGACCTCAGGAGCGAAAGTGACTTGCTCTGCAATGTGGGACTTCTGTTCTTAGAACACAGTTCCTTTTCCCTGTCTTTGCAATCCACCCGAGCCCAGGCGGTATGGGCAAGGAGGTGGGCAGAGGACACAGAGAGGGAAAGCCAGGCCTTCAGTGGCACTGACATCTACCATGACGATTAGGCTGTAGATCCAGCCCAGGAGAGCCATGTCAAAACAGCGGAGGACAGAGCCCAAAGCTTCAGTGCGAGCATCCATCCTGCTCCAGAAGTCCCTGAAAGTGAAGGATTCCTTGTCTGCCCCGACCAGGTTTATGATTCACCATTATAAACCTAGTTATGAGTTAATACTCTAGCTGAGGAGTTCCAGATGTTGTCAAAGCAGAAGCTGCAGAAGACCTAGAATTTCTGGAGGCACTGGTGCTGCTGTGGAGAGGGGGCTCACGGACCCTAGGAATGTTGCAGAACTGTTCCGGGGCCTCTTGGGTGCCCATCTTTCAGGGACTGGACTTCTGCTGGCTCATATTTGATGTTCCCATTTTGGTCTATACTATTTCACTTGAGTCACTTCTTTAGGAAGCCACCAGCCTATGAGTGACCTGCCTCCCCAGTGCCTGGTGTTCTGCATATATTCCTGGAAAGGAGAATGAGGCAGACGCAGCTTCACTTGGTGTCCCCAACACATTGCTCCTGGAATTCACAGACATGGGGGCTCATGAGGTCTTGCCTGGAGTCAGGGTCCTACAGTCATGGTCCCCAGGGCTGCCTCCCACATGGGTAGCCTGCAGAGCATAGCTGAGTAAAAAGAAACAGAAATGGTGAAGGAGGAGGCTGTAAAGATTGTTAATGCTACCCTGACCTAGAACGAAGCCCTGTTCTGTGATGCTGACAGGTTTCCTCCCTTCCCCTTGCCCTAGTATTCAGCTTGACAATGCGGTCATCCCATCCTCACAGAATCAGCGTGAGGACTCATGAGCTAAGGTTAGAGGCTGCTTATCTCAGGGCCTGCCACAAAAATTTCCTATAAATGTAATTTTTATACTCAGTCACCGAGATAGGAGCACTGGTGTGCTTTCTAACACAATAATAGCTGTTACACATGTGTTATTTTTCTTGACTTAAAGGCAAGAGCTGTATCCGTCAGCTCCATGGTTTCAAGAGGTGGGAAGAGATTTGCTGTCTCAAGTAGAAAGGGAAAGATGTGAAGGGCTGCTGTGTGATGCTGTCCTCCAGGCGCTTCCCATGGCTTACTCACCCACCATCTTATAGAACCCAGGACCATCAGCCCAGGAATGGCACCACCCACCATGGACTGGGCCCTCCTCCACTGATCACTAATTGAGAAAAAGCCTTACAACTAGATCTCATGGAGGCCTTTCCTCAGCTGAGGTGAGGCTCCTTCCTCTCTGATGACTCTAGCTTGTGTCAAGTCGACACAAGAAACCAGCCAGTCCAGCAGCATTCGTGTAAATAACTCCAGTTCACAGCTTTGTCACCAAGCTGGACTTGGTCATTTCTTTGACCTGTTTCCATCGTTGGTGCCTTACCTGGGACAAATAGACATGTCTCCCTGAAAAAGGCAGTACAACAAAAGCTTCCAGGGATTCTGAGACCCACTAGGCTATCAGAGGGCCAGGTTTGGTGTGGGTGTTCAGCAGGACTTGTCTGACCTCCACTCTCTACCTCAGTGGCAAGGATCCAACTCCAGATGGTACCTCCAGCTTTTATTAACTGCCAAGGTCATAGAAGACAGTGGATGAATTCATAGCTCATTCCTGTATGCTGGCTGAGCAGGAACTAAAAGGGTGGAGGCGGGATTTAAGCCCCTCAGCATCCAAGGTGAGAGGTGACCACAGGGAGGAAGCCTTCAGACTGTACGACGTGGCACATCCCAATTAGAGACGGGGTACTGACAGGATGGTGTTTGACTCAAGACAGCCCGTGCATCCAAAGGATGGTGCAAAGGAAACTGATGTTTTATAACTCGTCCACGAAGCATTGTCTACACACTCAAGCACATTCATCAACAGGGAAGTAGATATTGCCCAGCTAAGTCTCGCAACTGTACTGAGGGGACACAAAGCAGCCCTTCTGAGAGAAGACTTTCTAGGATGAGTTGGGCTGCAAGAAGAGGGCACCTCCTCTATGTAACACAGGAGGAAGT
>LOEQ01003133.1:95860-115349 GCA_001685075.1 Bramus lutescens | reverse complement strand
CATCATCATCATCATCATCATCATCATCATCATCATCATCATCATCATCATCACCATCATCACCATCATTATCATCACCATCATCATCATCACCATCATCATCGTCATCTTGCAGGTCTAAGAATTTCCACAAGGGGCTGAAGAGATGCCTCAGTAGTTAGATAACACTCTTGCAGAGGACCTAGTTTTGATTCTTGCACTACGATTTGTAACTCCAGTTCCAGAGAATCCAGTGCCCTCTTCTATCCTCTGCAGGCACCAGACACACAGGCAATGCCCTTATACAGGCCAAAAACACTTATATGTATAAAATAAAAATTAATGAGTCTTAAAAAATCTTCAGTTTTTGTTGGATTAGTCTACCTTTTCTTTTTGATTTCTAGTTTTGGACTATTTTTACACCTTACACTCTCACCTCCCTTTATTTCCTCACAATATATGATCAATTCTTTGCATCTCTTTTTTTCTGGTCATCAGGTTCCATCACTTTCTAAGATGCTCCTTGACATTCTGGTTTCAGTGCCCTCTTGAGCATTGTCCCAGTCAACCTGGCCAATGAATCAATGGCCAAGATCAAATTCCAAGCATAATTTTTCTACCTTCTGAAACCTAAATCAACTCTATTTTTACAACAACAGAGTTTTGGTCTTTTTCTAAACTTTAATTGTTTTTTAGAGTTTTGTTTTTCTTTTTTTGCTCTAAGAGTGTTTTTTGTGAACATTCTTTTGCAAGTGCTTTGGGAGTTAAAGTTATAATCCTTTCTGCCTTTTGGCCAGTGTTTAGTAAATTCTTAGCAGTAAATTATGATTATTAAAATTAAAAGCATCAAAAACCTCATTTATGTTTTGACTTTGTCTATAATTTTATATTGTGATCAGACAGAAGGCTACTTTTACTGACAATTCGAAAGATAGGCTTTTCCCATTTGTGAAGTAGTTTCTCAACATTTGAGGGCTTATACAGTCTGTTAGTTTAGCAAAATCTCTCTAAGGAAACCTGGGTTGGTTTAGTAAGACAAAGCAGTTGCATTTGTTTCTTTATCAAGAAGGTCATTAATTAGTTGTAGTTTCTAATCACAGGGTTACCAATCTAGTGATGACAATATAGGATACTTGGAAAATTATGCTAATGGACAAATAGACAATTTTTAATTTACTGTGAAACATTTCTTTGAACATAATACTTACTTTTGTTTATTACCAATTCAAAGTCCTGTTTATGACTATAAGAATGTCATCATAATTCAATTTAAGCATGTTTTGCTTTTGTACTCATAAGTGTGTTGAGTCATTAAATATTTGTCTTAAATATTAATAATAAACTCCGAGTACTTCTATAAGAAAAGAGAAAAATAGGATCACAAGAAGATAAGAAACAGTCAATAGATAACTAATAGGGCTCACCCCTGAAATAAAAAATAAAACTATGATGAGATCATACTGTATTTGTCATATTGCCAAAATATCAATTAGACAAAACATCCAGTAATAGTCATAATGTCATGTGGCACTGTGACAGAGCATGCTCGGCCAGTGTGAAAATACTCTGGAGTTCAGGTATCAGCTGAAGTAGTAACTGTGTGTGGAGTTTGTCTGTTACAATATTGCCAGCGTGCCTGAACATTCAATTTTTAATTCTATTTTAAGTTAAATACATGTGGCTAGTGACTCTAGCTTTGGACACAACAACTTCAGAAATTGGGCAATTAATTAGCTTTCTTCTTAAATATTACATTTGGAAAAAAGTTTGAAAAATAAATCAAATTTTTAAAGGGGTCCGTGTTTGATTAACAGAAACTGATGCTGGCGATAAATAAGACAATGATACTTAAAGGTGTGTAAAAGTTCAAATTTGCTAGAGTTAATAAACATAAACCATTAAAATATCTTAAGTATCCATTAATCAAGTGAAATTAAGTCTATTATTAAATTCCATGTAATTTATACAATTTTAAAAAACATGTGTTACATCTACAGGTGCTAACTTGAAAAGTTATCAATTATAATTTAAGTTAAAATAGAATAACACATCAAATATATGCATCATTTTCAAGTGTATTTCTCAAAGGGGGTAGACATGCATATGTATAGATATTTGGTTATGCACAAAAGTGTATGAAAACATGTAAAGTGTCATGGGGTTGTCACCTTAATGTGAGGTCACATACTAATCTACTTAGACAATCTAATACCAAGTTCCAACTACTTCAGAAAACAGTGAAAGTGTTTTTAAAAAACCATGTTAGAAAAATATTAACTGATGTTTCATATTTAAGATTTTTTTGGGCTTTGTGGAAAAGATAATCTCAAAAATATACTTGTAAATAGCTATGAAGATTGGGACAGTAACTATACTAACTAAAGAAGATAGGGAGTTTGATGTTAATGTTATCAACAGTGAGTGCAGTTTTGCTCCAGAAATTCTATAAAGTATTATTACAGAATCTGCCATCATTCAAAGCATCGGTCCCAGGTATAGACCCTGCAAACACACTCATGGTAGCTGCTAACCAAATAGATAACCAAGAGATAAAATAGCCTTTTATCTATGGGATTTTTCTCTTAAAACATCTACTTGTCATATGCCTTATGATTTCTAAAATACAGATGAGAAACCAGTCATGTAGGTCCGCAGCAGGAGAACCAGAGGATGGAGGACACCCTGGGCTACACTGTAGGCCTCTCTCACAGTGAGAAATAAAACAAAAGTTGAAAAGCAGTTTCGTTCTCCCTCAGTTTCTCACTTTAAAACCCTTTAG
The DNA here is from genome assembly GCA_001685075.1 of Bramus lutescens. NCBI lineage: Eukaryota > Metazoa > Chordata > Mammalia > Rodentia > Cricetidae > Bramus > Bramus lutescens. The sequence continues at coordinate 112,591 of LOEQ01003133.1, read as the reverse complement.
GAGTTTACACACTTTTCCCAGACTATGGGCTCTCTTCACTGCTTACAGAATACTGTGATGTCCAAAGGCCTAGATTCACTTTTCTACCCTTATCTCAAACACCTACCCATTTTCTCTCCTCTTACATCAATCCTTATTCATTGTGGAAAAAGACAGACTGAGCCCCCACATGCTGATGCCTTTGACATGCTCTTCTCAAGAACAACCTGACTCTACTCTTCTGTGGAGCTTCCTGCTGAGCTGGAGGACGTTACCTAATGTCACCTCTTCAGATCCCTCCTGCATGCCCCAGGCAGAGCTAATTTCTCCCTTTCTCTGTTTTCTGAAACTCCCTATAATTGCTTCTATCCTAAATTAGCGACAGTGTTTCAACATTAAATTAGAGTTAATTATTTGCATCACTCGGTGCCATTTTCCTCTCCATGATGACTTCCTCAGGCTGGTGTCAGGCTTTAGTTATCCCTGTCTGAGGTAATGCACGTGTAACTCACAGTAGGTCTTTACTGCATAGAGCTGTTACCTTACTGCTTATAGTCCCACCGTTTCTTCAAATGTTCGGTCTAGACATACTGATTATGCTTTTTGCAGATTCTCTATACCAGACAAAGAATGTCCCTTCTAAACGCTGCCTATCTACAGAGAGTATAGGGTAATGCTTATTACTCTTATCTTTTCTTTTAAATCCTGAAATTTTTTATTTTACTTGGTTTCATTAATCATGTTGGTAACTGTTCTTATGTATTTTATTTATTTATTTGAAACAGGAATGGTTATTGAAAAATCATTATGAACCCGACAGTTGAGTAGGCACTGGGGATACACTGGGAATATAGTCCTCAGGAAGTTTCACATCCATCAGAGAGCAAAATCATGATACAGTGGAATATATGATTAAATTTTTACTCGATACAGAGCATGTTTTGAATCATTTTAAAAAATGTAGTTCTGACTTGGTAAGGTAGATTAAAGAATGCCTTCTTGAAGATGCAGTATTTCTGCTAATAGCTGAAGAATGAGTAGAACTAAGTAGAATAATGGGGTCTAGGAAAGCAGGGAGAGTGGAAAGATGGAATCGTGATGATGAATTTCATGTAAGTGAAACTAAGGTCAGATGAGTAGACCCTGTTCAGTAATAAGTATTACCCTTACAGAGTAAGATGTTCAGCAAAACATGTTTCCAGATCTCAGAAAGAAGTTAAAAAGCCTTTGCTTACAATTCCTGGTCCCACACTTACACCACAAACCTACCTTCCAATATCTTTATACGAATATATGCCTCAGTTCTTTGAAGCATGCCCGTGTACTTGTCCTCTCCCCTTTCTGGATGGATCATCCCAGTTGCCCATTCTCGAACTCTACCTGCCCACAAGTACCATTCGAATCCTGGCATGCTCTCTTGCCTCCTCAACTGGCAGCAGTGGCTCCCTTTGTTCATCGTTTCAATTATATTTTATATTTTTCACTAACTATGCAAATTGTATTTGATCATCTCTATAAAAATTCTTCTTTAAAATATGTTGTAGGAGGCCACTTGCTTGTTCCCAGCTGCTCAGCCCAGAAATAACCACACAGAAACGGTATTAATTAAATCACTATTTGGATTATTAGTTCTAGCTTCTTATGGGCTAGCTCTTACGTCTTAATTTAACCCATTTCTATTCTGTGTATCACCACATGGCTGTGGCTTACTGACAAGGTTCTGCCTGGCATCTGTCTCTGGAGGGGCTACATGGCTTCTCCTGACTCTGCCTTCTTTTTCCCCAGCATTTCAGTTTAGTTTTCTCTGCCTAGCTCCATTCTTCCCTGCTATAGGCTCAAAGCAGTTTCTTTATTCATTAACCAATAAAAGTAAAACATAAACAGAAAGACTTCCCACACTAAAAATATATTGAGCACTCTATTTTATACAAAGTACATACTTGATATACTTTTCTTCGACAAAATGACTTCCAATGAATCAAACATGAGATTAAGAAATAACCAGAGAGGATTATAACAAACCATGGAGTTCAACATCACAATTTTCAGTTTAGTGAGGAGGTGGCAAATGGATTTACCATGTGTGTCATAAGTGGTTGTAACAGAACTGATATGATAAACCGGCACAAGTCTCCCTTGACTTTCAAGCCTGAGAGTAGCATATGTGTCATGGCATATGTTACAGAAACAATCTATTTTTCCTAAAGTCATAATCATAAAACGAAGTGTTGGGGAAGGTTATTAGTACCTCTAAGGCATCAGTACTTTCATAGAAAGGGAAACTCTGCTCTTTTTGGTACAAACTGATAGACTCACCTACCTCTTGGTTTCACGATTGTGAAGATAACTAATGATTTTATGTTTTTAGGAAAGACGCAGATACTTCTAGGATTTTGTGACTGTAGAGGTTTCGTTGGTGTACATAGAAAAAAATATGAATCTGTGGTCATAAATAAGAACTACTAACCTTGGAAAGCTATCTTATAAAATTGAGTCTTTGTTCATAAGAGTGCAAAACAGGTACATATTGTGAGTACCTTAGCGATTGTGTCTTTATAGGAGGAGAAAGCAGAATGCTTAAATCAGGGAAGATGCCTTTCATTTCGCCCCATCCTATGGTAGGAAACTACTTGTATTCTTTCCATTCTGGAAGTGAAAGCCTTTACAAAGTTTAGAATGAAGAAAGTTTTGGATTTAGCCAGGATGACTGAAGTATTTCCTTTTAATTCAAATTATATGGACAGACACTGGTTAAGGAAACCAGTGATAAATGTTAACTCTTCAGAAATTCAGTTAGCTGGATTATAAGATTGCCGGAAGGCAGCATTATCTCAGCCTGGAAGGATGTTTTCCTTGGTCATTAGAGGAAGAATTGTACTAAGTCTTGGGTTCAGATTATATCAAAAGGTTTATAGCACTATCTAAACTATACCAAATTGCTTAACTTTGTTGCCTCCTAGCTCTCTATCCTTTCTCGTTCTCTACAGGATTAATCACACTTGCTATCTTGATTTTGCAATATTTCTTTCTGAACTAGAACTAGGGATAACTTTAGCGTTCAATAAAGGAGGTGTAAGTCAATATTATTTGTTTCTATTCTATTTTGTTTTTCGGGAATTCTGTATCTTGTTAACTCTGCCTGAAATATGACACTTGATTATATTTTGCTATTATGTCTTTGGAAATGTAAACTCAGAGGAAGAAAGGTTTGGAATCCATAACAATTTGAGAAGACATATTTTCATTTGTCTTATTTTTTCTCTATCCTTCACAGTTCTCCAGATCATTTAGCAACATTTGCTGCTGAATTCCTAATGCTGTTCTTAAGCCAGAAGCAACAGTGAATATTTAGAGAAGCAAACTTGGCAGAACAGAAAAGAGATCAGTTGAAAGATCTAGAGATGTTTTATAGGGTAGGAAGATGTTCAGAGGGAGCGAGAATGCCATGTGTTAGTCTTAAGAGTAGACAACTGGAGGCGAAATGAGTGCCCTCGCTGTTACTATAAGTGGCAGACATCAGCCCTGAGTCAGAGTCAACTCGTGGAAAATGATGTGCTCCAAATGTCCAATGCTTCTTAAAAACTATCATCAAGTTTTATATATCAGCTATATCTACTAATGTAAGTGAAGTGTGTTGAGGAGGCTGAAGGAAGTCAGCGTTAAGATACAATTGCTATCATTTATTTTCAGGGAGGCAAGTGAGACCACAGACTTTACAGCACCGCGGACCTCGGTCCTGTGATTCTTCCTCTTATTTCCTCCGCAGCTGAGATATAAGGGGATCTTGTCTAATTCTCCCCACAGCACTGATACCATCGACATATTTTCTTTCTGCAAGGTTACCTTCCTAAGTAGAAAGGGAATTGAAAAAAGGAACTATGAGTTCAATAAATTACTGTCAGACACAATCTTAGATTCTATTTGTTCACTTTCTACTTTTAGTTTATTGTCAGACTAGATTAATGATCCCATCATTATTATAGCTTGAGAACTTGGCATAAAGCAAGTCTTGTGGAGAGATTCCCTTCTGTGATAAGTATTTATAGACATGTAAACTGGGTGTGCACCAGAAGAATTGGTAAAAATAAGTAAATAAATATTTGGGTAGCAAAAAAAAATATTACAGCATGAAGAGACAATTCCATCATAGGAGGAACTGGAAGTGTATAGTGCCCTTTGGATAAACATCGTAGGTACATGATGACGTTCTACTTAATTACTCATTTAACCACTTAGCTCAGAAGTAGGTGTGTGCTCCTTTCCAGGCACAAGAACATTTTACTTCCATCTCTATAGTTCTTATCCATACAATCATGAATATTCAACGAAACATTATGAAATGATGATCCAAATCTGCATGAGCAAGAAAGAGTGACTCCATTGTGAAGAGATTAAAATACTCTGGCATGATGGCATATTTTTTTAATCCCACCACTCAGGAGGAAGAGCCGGGATAATATCTGTGAGTTTGAGGTCAACTTGGTACACATAGTAGGACAACCAAAATTGTATCTCAAAAAATGTATAAGACTCAGGATCAGAAATGAAATATATATATATATGTTATATATATAGTGGGAAGGGACATTAAATTAATGATTATTATCACATTAAAATAATGAATGAACAAGGAAAGACAAGAAATTTCACCAGAGAGGTGAAAAGCATAAATCAGTTAATGGAAATTCTAAACATAAAAGGCAAACATGGTCTCAGATGGATATTAAAAATTCATAACAGGACCAGACAGTCAAGAAAAGCAAATTAAACCAGAATATAGATAAAATATAGTGAAATCAGAACATACACATAAAATATTGATAGGACAATAAACAGAGTCAGATAAGAATTTAGAACTTATCACCATCATTATTATTTGGTTTGTAGAAGGGAGATGCTGGTACTATGAAAGTTTCACTGTTCCTCTTTACCTCTGGATTCTATTTTTTACCTACATAAATCCTCTAATCTTTGCACATTTTTCTCTTTTTTGATAGTCATTTCCTCTTTATTCAGTTCACTTGTTCCTCTTGCCTTTTAAACATAAACTGTATGACGACACAGAAAGAAATACCAATCAGCCAGTCTGGGAGAGTGGAAACCAGAGAAAGAATCCGAGAATGGGTCTCTACTGAGGAAACAAGGGAAATCATGATTTCAAAGGCCAGAACAATGAACCATTTCAAAAGAGTGGTTACTGAGAGAAGCTTCTAGAGGGTAAGTCAGAAGCAGGGGTCAGGACCCTATGGGCTGTGTTAACTGAAGCTGATTCAGAGTAGGGACCTACACGGTAAAGAGAGGGTTAGTGTAGTCCTCGGAAGCTTGTTTGTATACGGCAATAGCACCAGTATTTCTGTCTCTTGAGCACAGTTCTACAGCCTGTTGCCTTCTTCTTGCTCTCGCTGCTTCCCATCCACTTACATCTGATCTCTAGCCCCTTCCCTAGAGAAACGTCCCTGGCTGTCTAGATTTGACTTTCATTGCAAAGTAAGTTGAAAAGGTTATAATAATAACAATAATGATAAAGTAAACAAAACATTAACTCAACAGAATACTAGTTTTTTCTTTGTTCTATGATATCTATGAAGAAAATAAAATAGGAACATAAAGTCTGAACCCCCTGTCCAATAATAATAATGTTGATGGACAATTTATTCCTTCATGTGTCATACTGGATAAGTTCCAGAGAATGAAAGACCATGGAATTAGCTTGACTTCAGGAAAGGGGGTCTACACTAGCCAGAGGACTCTTTAGCAAAGGGAGGTGCTATGAATGGCAAACAGAATTGCTACTCAAAGTAACTGGAAGTGCAGAAGCCCTAGCTGGTGGGCAGACCGTGGGCAGGAGATCCACAACTCCTATTACAGAATGCTGAGGTGAGTAAAAGTGTAGGTGGATAGATTAATATAGGAATTTGACCTAGAGAGTTCCAAATATCTTTTAAATATATCATGATTCTAAGCATGTTGTTCAAGTTCACTCAGGATAATCATAATAATGACACTCAGATAGGATCTTCTTGTCCTAAGTGCTTAATTCACAGTATGGTATCTCACCAGGTAGCAAGTCTTGGTCATGTGTTGCTCAACTCACTACACCTGCATAAATTATAACTTGCTTTGTAATCACACTGATCCAGCCTTAACCATCTTGTTTAAAGTTTCATTGTAATCTATTCAGTGCCATCTCTAACAAACTTCTGGATCTTAGACAACACATCTCTGGCTTTATATATATATATACACATGCACACACACATATACATATATATGTACATATATATATATAATGCTGATCATAGCTGAATTAACTTCTCCCTTTGCTAGAGAAAATTCCATACTTAGCATTTTGCATCACACTGACATTGTGTTGTATGGCTGAAGCTGATTCTGGTACCTAGGATTTTGCAGTATTTAAATATTACCATATCTTAATTGCATCTGCTTCCTTCTGACTCATAAAAGCTTTACCACCGTCGAAGGCCCACAAATCTACACAAAACTGGGTAATAGCATCAAACCCCTACTTGCTTTCTCATCATCTTCACCATGATTTATTTGTACTGATAAAATGGGTTCACTTTTATGTGTGATTTTCATCATCCTAGCTAAGCTTAAAAGGAATTGCTTTGTTCAAAATAATAAAACACCCACTGATGAAATAGTAATGCACCCCATTTCTATTGGTTTGATATTAGCATTGTATTAAAATGATCTACAGTAGCATGACAAAAGGGTATAAGAAATCCAATGACCCCAAAAGTTGCTTGTAACCGTAGACTTAGGACAAAAGTAAAGACTGTTGGCTGAGATTAAAAAGCATTCTCTTTAGACCAGTACATCACAAACTTAGTCTGTTGATAATAGGTTTCCTTAAATAAACAGTGAATTTCCTAGTCAAATGCTCGCACAAAATGTCATATATAGTGTGAATTATAACATATTAGCCACTTAAGATTGTTGATAAATTTTGCTGAATTGACTGTTAATGAGCTTACTGCAGAGAGACATGTGATTGTGGGGGCTGTTAAGTTAAATCAACATAAAGGTATCTTGACTTCAAAATTTGAGTCTAAGAATATGTTACTTTGGAAAAGAGGTTCTGTTTTTGTTTCCACAGAGGATAGGAACTTGTGGATTCATTTTAGGCTAATGTGGTTTGATGGAACAAGACTCTCCCCAAAAGGTCTCCATCTCCATGAACCCTATAATACTTTGTCCAACAAACAGCAGGAAGCAGTTTGAAGAAAACTATGCACAACTTTCCAAAATAGTCGTTTATAAGTGTTTGCTTTTCTTTGAAAGGTTTGGATACAAAGCTGGGTGGTGGTGGCACACACATTTAATCCCAGCACTTGGGAGGCAGAGACAGGCAGATCTCTGTGAGTTTGAGGCTGCCCTGGTCTACAAGAGCTAGTTTCAGGACAGGCTCTAAAACTACAGTGAAACCCTGTCTCAAAAAAAAAGGGGGGGGTTGGGTATAAATGGTTAAATGGTCACAATCAATCTTGTTCTAAAAAAATTGGGGAGGAGATATGATACAGAGATTAATACTATGCATTTGTATGGATCTTGGTCTATTGATACAATTTCAAGGTCAAGCTTTGTTACACTGTGTATATGTATTTCCTCTCTTGTTTAAGGTATTATGTTTATACAGCTCATTTAAAAATTAATATATTATTAAATTTTAGATTAATAGATGTCATTTATAATGGTCAAACTTGTAGTCATTTTAGTATTTCTAGATGTACAGAAATATATTTCAGATGGACAGGTGTTATTCAAACCTTGCAAAGACCTACAAAACATGGCATTTAAAATATTTTAGGAACTTAGACATTTTCTTGACAGTGAGACATGTCTGCTCTGGCAGCACCAATTATTCAGAGAGATTGATGGGCATTGAAGAAATTGTTATGGAATTTGCCTTCAGTGTGACAAGACTAGCCATTTGGGCAAGCGACTGCTCTTGCCTGGGCTGCCTGATGATATGATGATATGCTTTACAAACTGGACATACAGGACCCACAGAAAAATGACTGCTGAATTTGCCAAACGAAGGTGAGATGATCCTTCTGTGTTCTTGCTTCTAAGAAGAAACTGCTAGACATTCTGCAGGACACAGAAGAAAGTGATTGACAAACTGCCAATATAGGCAAAACAGTCTTTCAAATGTCCCTTTTCACCAAAAAGTCAGTCAGATACTATGGGCCTGTGGGCTGAAGATGGGTGCCCCAAGATGACAGAAGAACTTTGGGTGACTGAGTAGGCAGTAAGATGTCTCTGTCAATTCTAGAGTTTTGGAAGTTGTTTACAATTCACTTCCTGTTTACTTAGGTAGTATTATATCCGTCTGGAGTCTTTGATGGAGTTGAAGACAGATAATTATAGCTTTCCTTAGCTATTAGAAAAGATAAATTAAATATGAAACTTTCCAGGTACAAACAGACTAAAAAATGTAAGTATAATTCTTGCTTGATACCTATTTTGGTATATGTAATTTTATTATGTTAAAACATTCCTTTTTATTTAAACAGAAAAAGGGGAAATATTGCAAGATTTCCCTCTGTATTCTGTGAATATTTTCTATTACTATATCTTAATAAAGAATCTGCTTTGGCTTATGGCAGGGCAGAATGTAGCAAAGTGGGAAATCCAAACAGAGATAGAGAAAGAAAGAAGGTGTAGTCAGGGAGATGCTATGTAACTGCCAAAGAAGAAAGATGTTGGAACTTTACCAGTAGGCTGCAGCCTTGTGGTGATACACAGATTAATAGAAATAGGTTAATTTAATACATAAGAGCTAGCTAGGAATGCACCCAAGTTATTGGCCAAGCAATGTTTCAGTTAAAAAAAGAAATTCCTTTTATATAAATATCTATGTAGATATTTCCTAGACAGCTAATATTTTTAGGGAAATCTAAGAAATTTTAATTAAGCTATTTTAAAGCCATTTTGGATTCATTTCTGCTGTTATTAACAAAGCTTTAAGCATATTGTCACAGAGTCCTGAACCTACTGGAGCTAATACTAGTAGATAAACATTGAGAATGTGAGTAAAACTACAAACAGAAGTTGGAGAAGAAAACTGAAAAACAGGCATCTATGTTCAACTTCCAACAACTCACAAGCCCACGTCATAGAACCAAGTCTCAGCGGGCTCCCCAGTTTCGAGCATGAAGCCATTGACAGAGCAGCAAACCGCTGATCCAGCAAGTCCCTAACCTCTCAGATCTGACGCCCTTCTCACGAGCAAAGCCTGTGCCTCACACCTGGCTTTCTGCCCCCACTTGATCCAATTTAAATTCAAGTTTCAGCTTGCACATCTGACTGGTGAAACATAAACATATCCAGAACATTCTTCCTAAGTGAATCTGCAAAATGTGTCTTTTCAGCCTTACGGTCTTTGGGATCTGACGCAACATTGATGTTTGCTCCCAATGTAAACGGCATGGAAGATGATGAGGCTCCCTACGAAGCTATCAGATGAATTCAATACAACTAGTTTCGAAGTTTCAGGTTGTGCCATGCCCAATATCAGCAATAAAATGACAGATATTCATAAACTGGTTTTAAATGATTTCTTTTAGTTTTTGAGAGTATAATACAATTTCATCATTCATCTCTCCTCTTTCCTCCTCCAAACTGCCTCATGTACCCTTCCTTGCTTGTCTTTTTCAAATCTATGTCCTCTTTTTTCAGTAATTATTTTATATATAACAATATGTATTCCTGAATACATAAGTAGAAACTGCTCATTTATGTTTTCATGGCTGATGCTTTGCTATTTATTTGATGGTGTACTATTAATCAATGAATACATGAGAGAGTGGATCTCCTTGCAGTCATAAGGTTTATCTGAGAACCAAACAGAGATTCAAAAAGGAGCAAGGATTTCTTCCGATCTTCATGGTTTCCCACTGTCTGTGATCCTAAATTTGTGTTCCTTTTATTTTTCCATGGTATTGATATTGTTGTTAACTAGGCTAAATGCAATTTTTTTTTCTGTTCATCATAGGGGTATGGGGGAAAAGCAACATTCCATTAAAAGGAATAAAATTAAGTCAGATCTTCAGATGTGAATCATCTGTTAAAATACACAGAATGCTATTCTAACCATTGTCTGGAGCATAGAAAACATTACATAGTCTTACCCTACATTAATAAAGTCACAGTAGGAGATTTTATCTATGCATTTTATCACAAAATTGTGATAAAATAATTCATTTATAACTCTGTAATATTTTAATGTGCATGCCACCAAACTCTCTGCCCTAGAATTCATATTTGCATTAACTGATGTCCTTTCTCACTTCAAAGTTTTACAAATTTTATAGTCTTGTGAATCATGTTAACCATGCATCAATTAATATTTTATTCTTTGTTATTTTCTGTAGTCATTGCCAAATAATAAATTTTTAAAAACTCTGTTAAATTCATCTGTATTCCATCTATCAATATAGAGAGAGCTCCTGCAGCGTCAAATCCCAATGACTTCAGGAGATTTTTGTTGGTGTTTGTACTGGTGTGCAATAGCAGCATATCATGGGCTGTGTGATCAACACAATACAATTTCTTTCCTCATGATTCCAAAGGTGAAAAGCTCAAGGTCAAGGTTCTAGTAGCTAGGTTCTATTTCATATTCTCTACTATTGTCTTTCGCACAGTTATGCATTTCACCGTGGCCTCATATATCACCTATATGCATGCTCAGAAGGATTGGAGGGGAGAAGAAAAGGGAGGGGGAGAAAGAGTCAGGTAGGGAGGAAGACAGCTAGCTCTATCTTTAGACCAGAACATGCAATCTTTCTCTGCAGATCTGGGTGCTAATCTCAAGGCCAAGGCCCCACTCTCAAATCTAAATTGACTGTCATTACTTCTCAAAGGCCCAGTCATCAAATGACATCATATCAGAGTCTAGGGATTCACAATATAAATTTTGGAGAGACACAATTTAGTGCACAGCATGAACAAAATAAACAATTTGTATGTTATAAACCAGGGTTCTGTTCTCAGAGTAGCCAAAAGGATGGCAGCAGGTCACTTCTATAGGGCTCAACAATGCTTCCATAACTGTTGCCTAATGTTATCCCTAAGATCTCTAAGATTTCTAATACACACATTTATTAATATTCATATTTGTTTTATTTTACTTTACTTATATTATAACATCCTTACAATGGTATGTAATCATAATCATTCTTACTTTTTGCTCCATTCTTAAAAAATTCTAATCCTGAAGACAGATGCTGAGAATCTCAGTTATACTAATGAACTAACTGACTCAGCGATTCATTTTCCTCTGTCTTTCAAGTGTTGAGATTAAGTGCATGTGCCACCACTGTCCAGCAAGAAGCTCACTTTTGATTTAAAGACAATGTAAACTGAAGGTAACTGTATGGATTATAGTATACCAAGGAAACAGTGATTCCATAAAGACAGAGATGATGCTATGTTTTGCATGTGAAATGACCCTGGGAGATGATGTGTTTGGATATATGGTTCCTATTTTATGATGATTTATGAGACCTTTAGGAGACAAAGCCCTGTAGAAGGGTCACTGAAGCTAGCTTGATGATTCTAGCCTTGCTCTACTTTGTCTACACTTTGTTCCTGGATCTCAGAAATACTTTAATCACCCACCAGATATCACTACATCCACCCCTAGACACAGTGATGGACTATATCCTTCAAATTGTAACCCAACATAAAACCCCCTCTTAGGTTGTTTCTTAACAGGCATTTAGTCACAGCAATAATAAAAATGATTAATATAGTTGACTATACTTCACTGCCGTGAAGACCATGTATCCCATGTCTGCAGATAAACCTTCTGCCTTTCAAATTCAGTTTACCTGCTTAGTTCATGACCTCAGATAGCTTTAAATAAAAATTTCAATTTGTTAGATCATTCTCCTTTTTACTCTCCCTTCTAGGTTAAATAAACACTACTTTCAGTTTTCTGTGTATCTTTTTGTTTGAGTGCTCCCCTCCCCTCCATTTTGAATTCATGCTGCATATCTGGGGCTGTGTATCTGAAGCTTACTGGAAATCCCTGGATGATCTTGAGATCTTGACAACATTGTCTCAGCCTCTTGTATTTTGAGATCTCAAGTACATTGTCCCCATTTGGCTCTAGCGTTTTGTATAATTATAAAAAATGTGCTGTACTCTATTTACTTATTTTCTGGATGTGTGTTTAAGGCCAAAGCATGTGCATTGTAGATGGCATACAGAAGTTTTATCAAAGGGACCTTTAAAGATGGCTCTTGTGTCTTATTGATCCATCAATCTTTAGAAAGTTCATTCTAGCATACAAAGATGTTCTAACTTGACCTGAGCTCTCTTGTTTTACTGAGAGCCAGTCATCTTTCTAGTGAACACTTCTTTCATTTTATGGAGAATGATAAAAGTAAGGTAAGTGTGGTTGCTTTTATTTTTTTAAAACAACCCCCACAAATTAGCATATAACATTAAAAACAAATTACCGACAAGGGTTAGCTAACTCATGTCTAGTCTGAACCATGAGAGGGCATTGATGAAAGTTTACCTAATGTATAGAAACCTTTTACACGGGTGTTTTAGTGGCTTCTGTGGATTGGAAAATTTCCCTCTGAGCTCTACTTATTTTTTCTGTTCTCAAGTCATCGTATAATTTTGACAGAATAATTATAGTTTTTCAAAGTTTTAGCATTGCATTGAGGGCTCTTCAATACACTAGCATGGTCCTTTCTGTATAAATCCTTAAACTTTAGGATTAACATTAAGTTTCTATTGGGTTTCTGAATCTATTGACTAAATTCTAGTGACAGTTTGCTAACACGTGGAGATGCTTTTCTCCATCTCTTTTTCTTGTATGATCCTATTGCTTCACAAATAAATTGTATTCATGCATGAAATTTTCTAATTCCCTCTAACGGAAATGGTTTCTCTTTCTTTGACCTCATGATAACTTTTCAGCTCTTTAGTCCATTTCCCAAGTCACCCCCTTTCTCTGCAGCAGCGGTATGACACGGGCAACAGCGGGATATCCTAGAGAAGTCCCAATGAGGCTCCAGCAACAACAGTGTAGCAAAGGCCAGAGGTCTCCAACCAGACCAATGGCCCTTTGTGATGAACACATATAAGTAAAGACATATGGATAAATACATACATGTGTAACTATAAAATATACATACCCATACTAGACAGTAATCTTGAAACTTAACCATCACTACTTTTGCAGGATCCCATAAAGAGAACATTGCTCCCATGACATCTGGAAGCAATTCTAGAAGATGATGCCCCTTCTCAAAAAAGTTTGTCCTTGGGGTTGGGAAAACCATTTAGGGGTTGTTGATTATTACTTGTATCAGGTAGAGGGTTGGGGTGGAAACTATATAGGTTCAAAAAAAGGATAATAATAGGGTAATAGAGTGAATACTTGTGAGCTATTATTTATGGATAATTTACATTGGTATAGCTTTTGCGTATTGATACAAGTTCAAATTATATTTGTTATTTCAGTTTACAATATTTGTATGCCTATGCAAAATTATTCTATCAGATTGTATATATGCATGTTTTTACCCCTGTTTAGGAATTTTGTATATTGATATAACTTTTAGGATTATTTTCATACAGCATTATATATTATCCTTACCTCTGATCAAGATACCTATACATTGTTTATATTTTGAGGTCATTGTCCTCGTTTGCTGCACATTTGTTTACAGATTATTTAATATTCTGACATGAAGTCTTAGTCNCATGAAGTCTTAGTCTTTAAGTTATACAGGTATTAAATATTATAGGTCAATAGTTGTTCACTTTTGTTATACATATAGTCAGATTGATTAGGTTCTTAGATACATAGAGATTGTATTCTGCCAAGATAGGTAATCGCTAACCACTTAAAAGATCTGTAGAACATGGCATTTAAATAACTTAGGGTTCTGTTGACATGAGACATGATTGCTCCTGACAGCACCAATCTGCTCCCGAGAGATGTTGAGCACCAAAGACCCTCCACTCAGAGTTTGTTTTCTTCTTGGCATAATTGGCCTTTAGGCAAGGAACTGCCCATGCCTTGACCACTGAGAAAGTCTGGATAAGCAGGACAGAGGAAAAGGCCTGCCAAAACTTGCCAAGACAGGTTAAGATGCTTCTGAAAAATTTTCCTGCCTCTAAAAATGGTCTGTCAGTTATACTAGGCCTTAGCCCAAGTTGGTTGCTTCAACATTGCAAATAAGACTTTGGGTGGTTGCTCAGATAGCCAATTGTCTCTGTCATATGCTGCTCGCTTTGGAAGCTGCTTGATTGCACTTCCTGTCTGCTCAAGTAATATTATTTCCTTTCTCAGGCCTTTGATGGGGTTAAAGATTAGATAGTCATAATTACCTTCCTCTCATGATTTAGCCAACTTTATTTCCAATGCAAGATTTAGACTCCTTAAAATGGAATGTTTATTAAAACATTTGTCATGTTTCTTGCTTAATATTGCTTATGTTGTTTGTAATTTTATACTTGTTATCTATTTCTATTGTATATAGTTTTGTATTGGGTTTGGATCACTCTTGTTTAGACAAAAGGGGGAGATGATAGGGAAACCTTGTTAGCCAGTTATCTTTAGAGGCGGATCTAAGGATGAGGCATGGCTTTCTGAGACCCAGAGAGACCAGGTGCTCTCTCTGTGTGGTTCTGCTGTGACCGAGCAGAGCCTGAACTTTCTGTTCCTGTGGCGTGAATTTCCCTTATAATAAATAAAAATATAATTGTTTATACTTTAAGCCAGCCTAGTTATTTCAGGAATTGAGATAATTTCTACAAAAAGGGCTTATGTTTGACTCACAATGTCATGTTTCCACGACAAAAAAATTTTAGAATAACCTAGTGAATCCAATTATAATGTTGCCAATATGCACATGAGTACGAGTCATGGACTTAGAGATGTGCCACCTACCAGTGACCAATCCCCAAAGAAAAGCAATTCCTTTTTCCACCAGCTATAAATTTCCAGTATCTCTTAAGCTACACTTGGGGCTTTGTTGTGGAATAAACTTTTTGTACACTGTGAAGATGTGTGTTTGCCAAGGCACCTTCTGACTGGTTTAATGAAGAGCTGAATGGTCAATATCTAGGCAGGAAGAAGTTAGGCAGGACCTCTGAGCAGAGAGAAAAGAAGAGGAGATGAATCTAGGCAAGAGAGAGATGCCAGAGGAGATGGAGAAGAAACAGAAGGTGTAAGATGGAAGAGAGGTAAAATGCCACGAGACAAAACAAAAATTAATATAAATGGGTTCATTTAAATTATCAGAGCTAGAGGGACAAGCCTATACTGTAGGTTGAGCTTCCATAATTAATAATGTCTCCATATCATTTTATTTTCGTGAACTGGTGGCCCAAAGAATAATTATTCTTCAGGGCCTGGGAATCTTCTCTCCCATCACACTTTCTAAATAACTGTTGCATAGACTGGTCATTTATCATTTGCCAAAAACTATACATCAGTAGATTCCATACTGTGACCTAGCAGTCATCTCTTTGGACAAAATTACAAATCTACCATCTTAATTATAGAGTATGCATTTTGTAGTCAAAAAGTTTAAACATGAACTCAGAAGGCAGACAGAGCTCTGTGAGTTTGAAGACATCCCCCTCTACATTGAGGTCCATGCTAGCCAGAGCTCCACAGTGAGATCCTGTCTCAAAACAACTAACATTTATGAAACATTTAAACTGCAAAGATCTGAGATTACATGATGTTTAACTGTACATCACAAGTGGCTGGGAAGATGCCTTTCCTTTTTGCTTACTAAGGAAGCAATTATGAATACTTATTTTAATTGCTCAAGGCCACAGGCCAGACAATTGGTGAAGGCAGCTTTACAATCTAAACTCTTTAGCTTCAATCGCATACTGTCTCATACCAGGCTTCCTTCTCCCAAAGAAAAGCAAAAGCAAAACAATTAATGCTCATTAAATCAGGTGTGGAGGGAGTAAATGAGGACAAGCCTCAGAACCTGGCCACTCCCCCAGCCGAAGCTGAGAGACTGCGGGATGGTCGCGAATGGCGGTCAGATGATCCCGAATTCTAGCTGATGCCAGAAAGGACTTCACATAGAACAGTAACACAGAAGTGCATCTAGACCACGCTTGCTGGTGCTTTGCAAATGATTCATGGAAACAAGCTTTTTAGTTCTGTTATACCCCCAGGAAGTCTTTCCTAGAATTCTCATCTGGTCAATATATCCTTTTTCTGGATCTCATGGGACTCTCTTTATTTTAGTTAAAGAACTGATTATTAATTTCTATGTGTGTATATGTATGCATCTGTGAGAGTATGTGTATGTGTACATGCAGGTGTGTATGTGTACATGTACATGGAAAGCAGAAGATGGTGCTGGGTGTCATCTATCACTTTCTGTCCATGCTTTTGAAAATGACTTTGTGAATTCTTTCTCCGACAACTTTATCCTTTGCCTTATAGAGTGCTCTAAATGCTCTAAATCCCCGTCCTACCCACTCTCCCTGCCTTCCTCTCTCTATTAGCGCCCCACTCCTCCCTACAAAATTGATCTTATTGAGCTTTACAGTTTTCTCTGCTCCCCTCCCTGCCTCTCCCTTCCCTGCCTCTTCCCTCCCCCCCTTCAATCCTCTCCCAACATCCTCACGCTCCCAATTTACTCAGGAGATCTTGTCTTTTTCTACTTTCCGTGTAGATTAGATCTATGTATGTCTCTCTTAGGGTCCTCATTATTGTCTAGGTTC
>LOEQ01003133.1:78977-89622 GCA_001685075.1 Bramus lutescens | reverse complement strand
TCCTTCCTTCCTTCCTCCCTCCCTCCCTCCCTCCCTCCCTCCCTCCTTCCTTCCCAGTGCTGAGGACTTAGTCCAGGGCTCTGTGCACAGTCTGCCAGTGCTGTACCACTAGCTGTGTCTTTGCTATTCATCTGATATGCAGCTCAAAGAGAAGAAAAGAAGATGGAAGGGCTTAGTACCAGCTGGGAAATGTGGCTCTCCTCTGGTCCTCCAGGTGAGCTGGTGGACACAAGGCAATAACCAGTGCTGTGGGTTAATGGCTAAGCAAAAAGTCAGAGTTCGTTGAAATTTCCTCACATTCTTTCTTCCCTCACCAGTCCCCATGCTCCTTGACTATTGTTCCCAAAGGCACCACAAAGGTACCATGGAGACCTAGTTTCAGACTTGTGGTGGCTAAGCAGTTTCTCCTGCATGGAGACCTTTTGATCAATGCCTGGCCCACTTTCTGACAAGGCATTTTCATTAGCAAAGATGTGCATATGTGTGTGTTCCTCCTTGCCTGAAGATGTATTTAATCTGGTCAGATGGTCAATGATTCTTGATCATGTTTGGAAAAGATGCTAAAGACTTATGGCTTCAGGCTAACTCTTTTCAATCATATCTTTATTAAAATAATAGACAAAAAGAAACACATATTTAATGCAGAAATGTATGCATGGGGATATGTTCAACTACACAGCTGAGCATACAGACCAACACCGAGTGACACATTATTAGCGCCATGAAGCATCAGGTCACTTCCTTGTCCTGTCTTAGGACTGCTGTCGATGTCCGTCTCCTGGAGTCACCAGAATGTAAGTTATTTCACTTCTCTCCCACAAGATTCTGAAAACTATAAGTGTTTTTTTTCTGTATGCATGTTGTCATATTATTACTCTACCTCATAATGAATTCTGTGGAAAATTGTTGAGCTATGAGTCAACATTTTGTCCAAAGCCCTGGTATTAACGGAGAAATGGCAGAAAACTTTCCATTTCCAAATGATTTTTGTTTTCTAAACTTACCTGTCAGACTTAACCCCGTAGATATACAATTGACCCTGAATTCTTGTGGGAAATTGGACTGTTGTAAATGCCAAAAATCTGTGGGTGTTCAACTTCCTTACAGAAAATGGAATAGGGTTAGCAAATAATTTATGTCCATATTCTCACACAATCCAAATCAATTACCATGTAAACAGTTGTATGCAGTATTTAAGAAATCACAAAAGTGAAAGTTTCGGTTATCTTCAGCATTGATGCAGCACATTTTTAATATATTTTTGATCTGTGGTTTGTTGAATCTGTGAACCCAGAATCCACGTGTACACAAACTACCAAGTGTCTGCAACTCTCAGAAGAGGGGCATATTTTACATAGAGTCCAGTTCAACAGAGCTAGATCAGAAAGGTGATCATATCTAAAGAGGTTAATTAGTTTTTATATGCAGTAGCTAATTTTCAGCCACTTCAAATTTAGTCTTCAGCTTCAGATGTGTTTTAGAAAGACACTTCATGGAAATTCCCATTAGTGTTTGCTTAAGTGGGTGATGGATCTTAGGTAAGCAATTGCAACACTGGGGAAGAAACGGAGACAGCAAGTAACAACAGGGAAATTCAACTGATGTGCCAAAAAGGCTTGTGAAAGTAGGGTGGGATGAGAACTTTCTGGAAACTAGCTCCTCTGTTCTCTTGTCCTTCCTTCTCTAAATCACAGCAAAAATTCACAGAAGTGGTTAGTTTCTTGACAAAGCCTGTCTCCAGCTGTTTTATTTGCCTCCAACCTGTTCTAATCACTCACAGGTGAGCCTGCCCTGAAACATTGCCATACACCAGCTATGAGACTTCATACACCGACACAAAGGGAATCCAGCCAAGTGGAGATTGGGAAGAGGAAGGACCAATGGAAACATCTGTTTTAATTTAGGCAACCCGAGTAAATGAAACAGAAAAATCATGGAACTCTGTGATGGCCTCTGAATGGGTAAGAGGAGGAGTGGTTGTGGATTGTCTTTTGAATAACACTGTAGTTTGATTAAACACAGGAGATCCTTCTCTTTGTGACCATGTGTTTGGGGGAGACTTTCTTTGCTTTAAATTTCTTGGCTTCCTATCAAGGAAGACTCACTGCATAATAGGTTTCTGGTGTATGAAATCTAAACTATGGAGACGGACTATCCACGCTTAGAGTCTAAAGTGTGACAGTGTGATTTCAAGGACACAAACTCCTCAGTCACATGTTTACTCAAAGTCTTGACCCTCACACAAGACACTCCTAGTCTCACTGAAATCAACCGCTGTCTCAAATATTGTTTTAAAATACAAATTCCGGTACAAAAAGCAACAAAAGAAGTTCTAGTTGAATCCCATAGAAAACAAATGAAGGGCGTGGGAAAGGCTCAAGGTTGTGCCTGTCAGTGTTTCTTGAGAATAGAGGATACAGCCAAAGGGAATTTCCCTGATCCTGGAGAAGAAAAGCAAAACATTTAAAGTCAATAGAAAGAAAGACCAAAAGGCGTGAGGGTTCAGATGATGGCAATGACTAGGGAAACATCCATTTTGAATCTTCCACTGATGATTTGGCCTTTTAGAGTCTTGGTTTCTTTATCTGTGAAGTGGAACCAATACAAATCACTTCGGAGATTTCTGGTCAATCAGAAGAGATTCTTCTTTGTCAGATGAGTCAACATTTTAATTACAAAATGGTGTAAGTTTGGAATCTCAGGAAACACATAACATAGCATAATCAAATGATCTTTTCAGCTATCCACTCAATACATCTTTATATTTGCATTTTAACACAGCCTTTGTGCCTAGGGCTGAATGCAGAAAAGCCAGGAATATTTAATAAACCTGTTTTCAGTGGTCAAGTAGCCGTCTATGTTTCCTCTATGTTTCCACGCTTGCCTTTCTTTGTGGGTGTGTTTCTTCCCCTTTCTTTTCTTGCTTTTTCTCTGTAAGGATGAGAATGGGAAATGAGTCTTTCCAAGCTCATAGCTCATGGACATGATCTGATTCATAGTTCAAAAGACTAAGATAACATCATTCTTTTTATCATTTTTTCTTATTATTTACTTTTATAAAACACTGAAAGGTGATTTGAGGCTGTGCCTGTGATTAGATTCACAAACGAGAGGTAAATAAACCTGTATCCTTGCAGGAAAAGAAGGAAGGTTTTAGGTCACATGTCAATCAGTCATGGCTCTGAGAGTCTCCAGGAACATTCCATCTCTAGAGAGAGAAGGGTGAGCATAATACTTCATAGGCAGCACCAAGCAGAGGGGAGAGGGAAATGGCTCAGCAGTTTAGAGTCCTTGCAGTGCAAACATAAGAACTAGCCTTCAGATCCCCAGAGATCCATAAAAATGCCATCTGGCCTACTTGTAATTGCAGCTTTGGAAAGTGTAGACAGGGCATCCCTGGAAAAAGCTGTCTAGTAAGACCTGCCGTATCAGTAAGCTGTAGGTTTGGTTGGGAGACCCTGCCTTACTGAATAATCTTTAAGAGCCATCAAAGATGATTCAAGATATCAATGTAAGGCCTCCACATACATGTATACAAGTGTGCATATGTGCTTAAACTCATGCATACCACAACATAAAAAATGAGAATAAATTGACAAGAGGCAGGGCAACATTCATTAGCCAGCCGTTCACCAAAATTCCTATGTTAAGTAACTTTGAGGTTGGCTTGCTAACATTATGTGGCATGGACACCTTTTATGTTACAAAAGTGACTGTCCTTTTTTTTATATAGGATAAACAGATAAAACTCAAACTGACGGAAAATTCAAATTTCAAATCATATTATATTTGTTTCAGTCACTACCCTGTACTGCTTAGGCCATAAAATCACTACAGTGGGTATCCATGTATTAGTGTCAAGATTATATTTCCTTGAAAAAAATAACTAGCCCAACAAATAAAACTAACCAAAGCAGTAACTCAAAATAACTGAGCAGCTTAGTGATTAGAAATATCGAGTTATCTCTATTTCTTTTCTTTCGGAGTTCGCCTGAAGGCAGCTCCATGCACTAACTTATATTTCCTGACATAGTTTTCAGTCCCTGTGAATCCTCCTGAAATAAAACATTTTGTATGTTTACTTCTTAACGTATGAGATAAGCTGCCAACTTCCAACTTGCTTTATTTTCTTTCCACCTCTTCTTTCTGTCTCTCTTTCCTTTTTCTGGTGAACTTTACTCTTTCAAACTTTAAGCATTGTTTCTCAGCTTATTAAGCTGAGTTTTCTCAATTATATTCACCCATGAACACAATCATTGTGTGTTGTGTGTGTGTGTGCGTGTGTGTGCACACACATATGCACATACACATGCCTCTTCCCAATTATGCATGCAAAGACCAGAGTTGAACATTGAACTTGTTACTCTGCCATTCTTTGCCTTGCCCGATTGAGATAGAGTCTGTCACTGCAACTAGAGCTTGCTAAACTTTTGGTTAGGCTTGCTTTTGCAAATTCTAGCAATCCTCTTATAGTGGTTACAGGTATGAATAGCCATGCATGCCTGGCATTTATTCGTGGTTGTTGAGGATTTAAACTCAGCCTCTAGGTTTCTTGCCAGCAGCTTTTATACAATCAGATCTCTGTGAGCATCCCATGGTCATTACAAAGTTATTCACAAATATTTCACATTTTTCTTTTGTTTCAGAAAAAATTGTTCTCCCATCATATTTGCTGTTAGGATTATCAGCGTAAACAAGGAATCTGAATGTAGGTGACATGTGGCCAATTTTGAGCTGATGTTTCTAGAGCCATGCTTCTCTTGTGTCTCCTCTTTCCTTCTCAAAGGAATTATTGAAAGTTCAATCCACAGTAGCTTAGGTCTTCCAGTGAGTATGTGACCTGCTGGACTGATATGTACAGAAAGTGGGGAGAGAGATAGAGGGAAGGAGAGAGAGGGAGAGAGATGGGGAGGGAGGGAGGAAGGGAGGGAGAAAGAGAGAGAGAGAGAGTTTTGTTGATTAAATCTACCTACATTCCTTTCCCTCTCATATGAAAGGGAAAGGGGAATAGTAGATGCTGCTGTTTGACGTACAGTACCACCTAGCTTGCTGCAGTGAGATGGCCGCACTATACACTCAAAGACTTAATCATTTCGGCAAATGCTTCTTTCTACTCACACTTCCAAGGTCATGCAAGCATGTGCCATCTACTCATGGTCAGATCTCCTCCCTGTATATTGCTGATGGAATACTAGGAAGAATCTATTTTTCATCACCAATAACCCCATTTAAGTTCTTCACAGAAAATGCTATGCTATTCAGGCTTAAGGGATAAAATAAGTCATTTTCCTCACAGTCAGAAATGAGAAAACTCAGGTATTTCAAATATAGGCTTATCCAAGTTTACAGAGATGGGTTTCTTTTTAATTGCAACCCACAATCCATTTTTCAGATCATTGCACCTTATAACTCACTCAATTCTTTTATTCGTTTCACTATTTTAAATTTAATGTATAAGAGTTGGTTAATATTTGCTGGATACTGAAGCAGCCAAGGGTGAGTTCAAATGAATTATTTTTTAAACATGGGACCAATCCTGTTTTGAAGTATATTAGTTTGCTAGGATTGTCCATGACCAAATGCTATAACTGGGTGGCCTCAAAAATAGGAATTAACTTTTCCATATTTCTAAAGGTTGGAATCCAAGATCAAGGTGTCAGTAGGCTTGGCTTATTTCAAGGCCCCCACCTGTGTCATACAGATTGCTTGCTTCACAGAGTGCCATCACATGGTCTTTTTCTGTATATCCTAGCTCTGTGCTTGGCTATATTTTCTGTTGTCATCAGTATGCTAGTAATATGTACTAGATCCCACTCTGAAAGCTTCATTTAGAAACTTAGGCTGGATATCCCCAGGTAGATCTGACAACTGAAGATCTTGTGTTAAGCCTCTGCTAACTGTGTCTGAAGAGGGATGCTGTCAGATACCAAATTCACATTATAGAGCAATTTTACTGACACTAATGATCATTTATTTCTCTATCCTTCCTTTTTTTCTTTCCAAAGGTTCCTGTAAGCATACTGGTGGTTATGACCTTCTAGGGGTCATCTCTAAAAGAAGGAAGAGACGACAGCATTATTACAATACAATGCCTGCCATGCCCTGAGCCCCATGAAGCACGAAGAAGGAATTTTATGTCACAAAGGGAGAGGAGAACATACAATACCATACATCCTGACAATTTTTGCTTTTCTTCTCAGAAGATATTATTGTGTGATTGCTAATCTATCCTAGGAGACAAAGCATGTAGTATGAAGCACAAACTACAGAGCACAAAATTAATGTTCCCACTAATTTTCTGGGAAATGAGATCTAAAACAAGATTGTCCTATAGAGTTCCCCGCGACTGGATATTCTCTAAAGACACCACCTTTTCTTGAAGCAGTGTGCTCTTCATATTTGATTGAAGTCTTCCAGACCAGAACGAAGATGAATTTCATATATAGTGTATAATTAATGTTTATACAATTCATATGCCTGGAGACGGTAAGACTTATTTTCATATCATAATGGGTAAATAATACTTGCTTCTTTTAGTAGGCTTTTTAGATACTTAAATGCATCAAGGTTTAATAAAGCCATGATTGAAAAAAACAGTGTTTGGAGTTCAAAGGGAGACATAACTATATAGTCACAGAACTCAGGCTGTTGCAGACCAGCTCTGAGGAGAACCAAAGAAAATGTAGGCAGGGAAGAAAGCCAGGTTTGATAAATAAGTAATACCATCCTCAAATGTGAAGGGTGTTGGTTAGAATGTGGGCAGAGATTGCTATGTAGAACCCTAAGAGCTTTCTAAGAAAAGCAGATTGTTCTAGTGGAACAATTTCTTCTGAGAACAAAACATCCTGGGGATTTTTAGACGCTGGAAAATTAGCACAGTTGACATCGGAGTTCCTTGTCAAGCAGAGCAGTAGAGATAGCCGGAGCATCTGCATTTTGATAATGCAGAAGCTACAAAGCTAACAGACTCCGCTCACCTGGGGAAATTTCTTCCTTTTACCTTTACTTTAAGGAAATTTCCCCACTCTGGTGCGTTTACTCCTAAAGTCTGGTTAGTATATTAGCGGTGGGGGTCCCACTGTTTACCAAGGATTTCCACTGTAGCATCTGTAACAATCATAAAGGACATGTATGATTATGTATAGATGGACAGATATAGGTATAGAGATAGGTAGATGATGAAGATATAGATACACAGACAGGCAGAGAGGTAAATAGACAGACAGACAGACGGACAGACAGACAGACAGACAGACAGACAGACAGAGGAATGATATGTAATTGTGATAAATATGAAGTCAGAAAATGTGCTATTTTTCTCTTTCTTGAATCTGTTGATCACATCAGACATTCAGCAAACACTGAATAAATGAATGAATTAGTGATAGATGTGAGCATTCAGAATGAACGAATTAGTGATCTAGATGTGAGCATTCCGAAGTAAATGAGTGAGAATGAGTTACGCTGTTCTTAGAATTCATTACCTGAACTTTGAGTATTTGATTAATTTTCACATTTTTAACGAATTAGCTTTTGGATCTTAATTGTTTGTGAATGTGTTTTGTTTGCACGTCTATCTGCACATCACATGTGTGCTTAGTGCCTTTGGATACCAGAAAGCTTTAGATCTGTGGAACTGGAGCCACAGATGGTTGTTAGCTATCATCTGGTGCTGGGAATCAAACCCAGGTCCTCTGGAAGAGCAGACAGTGTTCTTAAATCTCTGAGTCATCTCTGCAGCCACAATATTGAGTATTTTAAATAATTGCATACAGGCAAGGGCCAAAATTATACTAAAGCTCTGTAGCTATCAAGAGAAATTCTGATTGCCTTTCCTTTTAGACACTTTTTTGTTTCAACACATTCGTCTCTATATCTTCTTTCTCTATTTTCTGCAAGCCACCACTACTCTTCCTCAGCCTTTCTCTGAGAAACAAAAGAGGAATGATTTGCATATCACTGAGGTTTTCGCAAGGAAAGAATAGCAGGGAGCCATTATGCCTTATACACAGCCGACCCATTTTGCAGTCTCCGTAGCCTACTACCTAATTACCAGTTTCACTTGTGTTGAGAACAGAGCGAAATCTAAGAGCCAGTCATGTCCAGAGTCAGAGCTGCTGGCAACAGGACCAGCAGCTGATGAGAATAGTGAGAAAATGGCTAACCTGGGAAGGCGCAGGCAGTCTGTGGATCACATAACTTTCTACTGCTCTTCTACAGAGCTGCCAGCTCACCCAGAGACAAGGGACATTGTTAAAAAGATCACACAAGACTGGTAACAGAAACCTGGATCCTGGGAAGGGATTATTGAGAGAAAACCAGAAGCATCAATTTGCTCGCTTTCTCCATCCTCCTGCAAGATGTGTTTTGAGAGCTCGCCAGCATGAGGCAACTATTGTTGCCCAGCAGTCAACCAGAATACAATTTGCTGCCCGAGAAAAAGCAGTGCATGTGGGAGGGAACACAGCACTCTTTTGTGGGTTGTGGGTCGTTACTGCACAGTGGAGGATTTGGTTAAAGCAAGCATTGCTTCAGCGGCATTTGTAAAGAAAGAGAACACCTGACTCAAGCAACCAGCACTGTGTCTCCCTCCTTTTAATCCTGTTTATTCTGCTCAGTTTGTTCCCAAGGATCTGGGGTATAATTTGATCCTGGTGGAAGATGTGATGTCATGCAAACCAAATTCAAGAGATTGAATTTAAAAATAAAAAAAGGAAATAAATGTGGGCTATACAAAAGCAGAGGAAATGATTTTGTGGCAAGGAGGAGAGAGGCTGGGTTAGGCATAGGGTATGTGGCATGTAATTAAGATACAGGGGGTGTGCTGTTTGGCCCCAGAAGACAAAGCTGTTTGCTTAAAGAGAAAGGGGAAAATAAAGAAAAGAAAAGAAAAAGAAAAAGAAAAACCAGGGGAAAGGGGGTTAATTAAAATCAAGAGTAGCCCTCTGACACCAAAGTTGGGTCCACAGTCATTGCTTCATCGTTTAGATGCCCGCGAATGCACTCATCTAATAAGAAAGCCACTGGAGAAGTGCCACCTTCTGCCAACTCTCAGCTTGGCCATAAGATGGATTTATTTTCAAATCACCACTGTTCTGAGAACTTGTGAGGTCTCTGGATGATTTTGGTGTGCCACAGGACTCTGCTGCCTCTATAATATTGTAAGCAACTCAATAGTTTTCTTTAGTTCAGCAGGCTTAATGACCCACTGCTAAATCCATCCACAAACTCTGTGGTTTTTAAGTTTAAAAGGCGAACAGATTTTCGTAGTATCTTCTAAAAGCATAAAGACAGGAGTTTTGACCAGTAGATCTTACATGGTGCCTCTTCAGAATTTCTAAAGCTCAGTGTGGCTAGCACAGCCTCCATGAAAACCACTCATGACTTTGTTTTTGACTGTGAGGGAGTATTTAAGAGCTCAGGGTTTGGATTTAAGAAAACACCAGCATTTACCTTCTACTGAATCATTGAGTCCTGGCAGATTTGCTTACTAACCTTCCTAATGCAATTTCCCCCAAGTCCTGTCAAGTGAGAGTAGATTTACAATACTATATAATGCATTGACTCCAATAGGCTAACATTGCAAGGTACCCAGTTATCTCTTTCTTTCTCATCAGAACTACTCTGATTCTCTCCACTCACTTCCTCACTTCTGTTGAATCTTACAAGAATTCTGACCTTCCCAGCTCTTTCAAATTAGTGCATCTCCTTTGACTCCTTTACCCAGCTGCTCTGTAGTCCGTCATGTAGATTCTAAATTTTGTCCTCATTGCATATTCATGGAGCACATTTCTGTGTGCTGGGGTTTGTGATGAGTCAATATAGTACAGTATAGTCAGTCAGTATAGACAGTGCCAGGCTTACTAGTCTTTAATGACGGATATTAAAATGAATGTATTCAAACACATAGGTAAATGCATACATACCTTTATGTACATATTGGCGAGGATGCAAGCATGAGGACTTGAGTTCACATGGGTGACACTCATGTAAAAAAACAGGTGTTGTTGCCTGTCTGTGCCTGTAATCACAGCACGTTGGGTGAAGTAGGGTGCAGACAGGTAGATTTCTAGAGGCCATTGGCTAGCAACCCTAGCTGAATTGATGATCTCCAAGTTTAGTGAGAGATACTTACTCACAAAATAATGTGAGAAACGGCAAAAGAAGACACTAGATGTCACTCTCTGGCTTATACACATAAGAGGCACACAATATACACCCACATGAACACAATCATGCACTACATTATATGACACTACACACGTGCATGCGTGCACACACATAGAGACAGACACACACGGGAAGCAACAAGCCAATGTGAAGGGTGTATAGCATATGGCTTCCTCTTTCTTGTAAATCCAAGTGTAGACTGCTTCAACAGAATCTGTCTGTTACTCTTTGCTCCATTCTTCCAGATCCTTGTACAAGCTATGGTTGTAAGTGGTCAATGGATATAGTTCTACTTTATCATTGCTTGACTCTTTAAAAATTATTTCTTTTATGTTTTGACATTATAATATAGTTATTTCATTTCTCCCTTCCCTTTCTTCCCTGAAAACCCTCTCATATGCTCATTCTTATACTTTTTCAAATGCAATATTCTGTCTGTGTGTATGTCTGCAAGCCAGAAGAGGGCACCAGACCC
>LOEQ01003133.1:48189-78916 GCA_001685075.1 Bramus lutescens | reverse complement strand
TTGAACTCAGGACCTTTGGAAGAGCAGGCAATGCTCTTAACCACTGAGCCATCAAATTCATGGCCGCTTTTTTTTTATGAATTGCTGATACATACATATGTATAACACTAAATCGATAGAACTCCTCAGTCTGTATAAGTTTTTAACTAGTAAGATAAAGGGAATTTGAGGTCAAAATTGTTACTTCCTTTGTCAATACCATAAGCTTCCTCTTTTCTGCATAAGGGATTTTCCATAATATTTCCTCGTATTTTTGTATAATGATCATAGATTTGGGCTACTTTCAATTTAGTATGTGGTGTTAACACATTTATTTATCATTATTTTAATAAGTCTATGTTCTCATTAGTTTTTGTCCTCTTGGAACAAGGTGGGGTCATCTGAGAAAATGTTTCTTTAACTTGGCCTGTCGGAGTGTCTTTGAGGGCATTTTCTTGACAACTGATTGATGGAGGAGGGCTCAGTTTACTGTGGACAGTGCCCCCTTGCCTGATGCTCTAAGAAAGAAACCCAAGCAAGCCCTGAAGAGTGAGACAAGAAGCAATACTCCTCCGTGGCCTCTGCTTCAGTTCCTTCCTGCAGATTCCTACCCTGACTTCCTTCTCAGCAATGGACTGTGATTTGGAAGTGTCAATCAAATAAATCCTTTCCTAGCCAAGTTGATTATGATATGAATGTTTTGCCACACAATGGAAAACAAACTGTGCCAGTCTATATAGTAAATTAAACAAAAATCTGAGCAACTCGCGTGTGCCAACCTCTGTGGCATAAATATAGCTACAGTGCTTGGATTTAAGATGCTAATGTAATAGAACAACACTAAGCACAGAATTCAGAACATGTGGTTGGTCATATCAATAAATAGTATTTCTGCCCCAGAAATACCAAGAATGAAAAAAACTTCAAGAGACTAGAAGAAGCCATGTATAGTGCTACACACTTGTAGTCACATCTACTTAGTAGACTGAAATAGTAGGATCACTTGAACTCATCAGTATGAGATGAACCTGAACTAGACAGAAGGAACCTACTTAAAAACCCACAGAGAGGCAGAAAGAAAAACAATTATAAGCCGATAGCTAGATGACTAGATAATGGTATAATAAAAATTATTAAAATAGCAATCAATAAGTTGTAGATGTTTAAAAATAAGGATTATTTCATTATAAATTAATAATCAAGCCACACTGTATCAACATCTAGAGAATGCCTAAGAAATCACTGATGTTTATAACTTTTACAATTATAATAATTTGTAGCACAGCAGCAGAATCTGGTCCAATTACTACTATTATTTAATGAAGCAAAGAATGAGCCATACAGAAGGTGCTTGGTGAAAAATGTTCTAGTGTTTCAGTGTTATAGAGGTGTTGAATATGACTGAGGGACAGATACAGGAGAAAGAGACACAAGGAAAGACGGAAAAGGCATGCATCTTATGAAAAGCCTTTTAATCCAGGAAAGCGCTGTGAATAATTTTCAAGATCCAAGGGACTCACAAGTGTTCAGCGTGAGCCATTTGGTTTAGGACAGAAGGCAAACAAGGGCACAGACTACACGGGGTAGGGCAGGACAAGTACAAGACCTTTTCTTGATTTATTTGTGGGGCTAAGATAAGCATGGTGAGGAAGAAAAGGGATCAAGAGGCAGATCACGGTTGCTGACCTTTGTCTACCTTTTCTTCTTTCCTTATGTTCCTCTTCCCCATCCAGTCAAGAGTTCCTTAGTTCAGCGTGGTCCAGGCATCCAGAACTTAGGAGGAAGGCCGTATGCTGCCTTTCACTTCCAGATGTCGTGCAAGATGGGATAACATGTACTTTATTTTTTTAAATTAAAAAATAAACACAAAACGCTAGTTTTGTCACTTTGGGGTGAAAAGACAAAATCAGGAAGGGAACTTATTGGAGAGAAAAGAAGCGCTTCAGTGGGACGGGAGGGGGAGGGGAGGGGAGATGAGGTGAAAAGGACTAAAGTTCATTATATGCGCGTGTGAACAAAAAAGTAAACTAAAAACTCGTTCTTCCACTTCCGAAATACTTGACCTTGAGCAGGGTGCTTGACCTCTCTGGGTTCCTGATTTGTAAATAGCTACAATAGCTATTTCAGCTATAGGGAGAATCAACAGCTTTCGAGGTTAAAACGGCCTTGCTAAACTGATACACTGTCTTGCTCTCCCTCTTCCGCGTGCTCCAGTTTATTTGATATTCCTCCTTCCTCCCCTCTTTTCTCCCTTCCTCCCTCCTTTCTTTCCCTCTTTTGTGTCCTTAATAAATTAGTTCAAGAACTAATTACCAGCGATTCACTGTATATTATTCGTAAAGATTAATGTCTATATTTTGCAAGAATGACTATACAGACACGCGAGCGCATGTGTGTGTGCATGCACAATTACCTGTCCCCCAAGGACTTACTCTCTGAATGTTAATCATAAATAACCACATTAGTTTTTAAGTACCAAGAGAAAGTTCGTTACAAGAGTCATTAGATAGGGCCTGTGATTATGTATGTATCGGTGATATCTGAGAGCATAAGAGAGGAAAACATAAGTAAATAGACACGGATTTACTTAGAAAACATGCCTGTCCTACATGTTAGTATGTTGTCTTGGCTAATTTTGAATGCCCCTGGTTTTCTTTCACATTTTCCAAGTTTCCTATATTAAATAATGATTGTTAATAGAATAACCTAGCATGTTTCCACAAAAACACAAACTGATAAGTTACATGAAAGTGTACATGCTGGAAGCTCTAGGTGTGCACACACAATTTTCTTTTCTTCGGAATTAAAAGGTGCGTGAGTTGAATCTCTCGTCTTACACCTGAAGGACAAATGAGAGCTTTCCAAGAGAGTCTAGAGAATGTCAAGCTGGGAGGAGGACCCAGAGGAGCAAAAGGTCAGCATGAACCCAACTGAAGAACAAATGTTCCAAATGACAGGAATTTCTCTGATTTAATCACATGATGTATATGTATACCAAAATATCACATGTCTTAGAAACATGTACCATTATATGTCAATAAAAATGAAACAAAATTAACAAAACAGCAGAAAAATCCATATTTGAGTGAAGTCCTGAGTGCCAGCGTGATCTACCAACCGGAAGAGTCTAGAAGGGGATGGAAAAAAACCCAGATCTGTTAATTCAGAAGCTTTCATTGCTTGACTTAGTTCTAACATCTGCAAAACCCGAGATGGTATTTTTGAGGTTAGAGTTTCCTGCCTTCTGCCCCAGAGGCTCATGGGAAAAACCAGCTGGATGAGAAAGAATTCAGACCCCACAGGTCTCAAGAGCAGACAAGCACACATGAGCTAACACTGAGTCATGTACGCAGCCACAAACAAGGCAGAGAAGAGACATCATCCGAGAAAAGGGAAAGGCAGGTTGTTTTCTTTGTTGGTTAGGTTTTTTTTTTATATAATTTGGGGGCTTTGGTCATTTTTAGTTTTTGTGGCTGCAGGAATTCTTATGACCTAAAAGGACTCGGGAATT
This sequence comes from Bramus lutescens, assembly GCA_001685075.1. Taxonomy (NCBI): domain Eukaryota; kingdom Metazoa; phylum Chordata; class Mammalia; order Rodentia; family Cricetidae; genus Bramus; species Bramus lutescens. The sequence continues at coordinate 75,426 of LOEQ01003133.1, read as the reverse complement.
ATGAGAGAAAGCACAGAGCCTGAGAAAATCAGAAGAACACGATGTCAAGACAAGCTGGCTGGCAGTTTGAAAGAACTTGGCTGCTTTTCGGTTCGTGCTAAGGAGTTATAAGGAACAGGGAGACATAAATCTCGGGCCCCTTTTCGCTGGTCGTTTGTCTCAATCAAGATCTGTGGTTTTATGCTTTGTTCAGATGAGCAAACACTTTCAAGATGAGGCTTTAAGCCTTTTCCCCCTTCCTTCATGTAGAAATACTAAGTGGTTTACTTCTTCCAAAAAAAGGACAGATTTTTATCTTCTTCAGAGTAGAGAGTTACAAATCCAGACTCTGGATGATTGCAGCTCTCCTAGTTGGGGCCGTGATGGACATAAAGAAGGTGCACTGTGATGTAGCTAAAGACAAGAGAAATCCTAATCCTGGGGGAGGAAGAAGACAAAGAATAAGGGGTTGGGAGCTGTACTGAGAACCTGGATCCAGAGACAAGTGTCTCAGCTTAGGGAGAGGCAGGGTGTTATGGAATTCATCACAACAGCGTCCTTTCTCTCAAGGGACCTCTGAGGTCTGTTGCTTTCAGGCTTCAGATCTCTGTTTCCACCCCAGGGCGTTAAGTGGTTAGATTTCCCCAAAGACCCTTTCATGTTCACGCTTAGGTTTCACGTTCAGGGAAACTCCACAGTTATTGTCAGCCCTTTGCAGAGTATCCGTGTGGTCTATGAAAATGAGCTTTCTGAAGAGAGATAACAGGATTTAAACTGATCCAGCCAAGAAGGCTGGGCTAAACCACAGGAAGGTCTCTTCTAAGCTTCAAAAGAGTGCTGCTGGCACTAGTTCCTCAGCAAAACATACACACCCTGGTAGTGTCTTTGCATATTTTACCTCAAAAAGGGAAGGTTCTGAGGCCCAAGCATGGTGAATGTGATGGGGGATCAGCAGGTAGGGGACAGAAAGTCACTTTTGGCTTCAAAGTCTTCTGAGTGGGCCTTGGGAAATAACCTATCGTATGACATTCAGTAGCCTGAAGACTTGTGGAATCACTTTCCCAAGAAGAATTACCCAGCAGAAACCTCCACCCACAGCTTCTTCTTGGCAGCTGCTCCTGATGTCTCCCATCATGCCCTTTGGTGAGGTCAGAGAAATAGCCACCCAGCTGTCTCTGCTGTGCAAAGGCAATCTCTTTGCATGTGGGAAAACTCTAACAATCACCAGGGGACTGTCTTTCCTTTTCAAAAATCTGTTTATTGTTAATTTCTAATCCCTTGCCCTTAGGGTATTTTCTTTTAAAAAGATAACTGTTGCCAATAAAATAAAACTTGGAGAGACCCATTGAAGTACAATAAAACAATAATATTTCTCTTTTGTTGAGAATTTATATGGGTTGTATTCATTTCAGTAAATTATTTTTCTGGGAGTGACTGAGACTTCCCAGGAGAGGGGCTTTGAGAGAGTAAGAAATTCCAAGAGATAAAGTCAATCTTCTGTAGTACCTACCAGCTGAAAGATGCTGTGGATATGAATATGCACATTCAGTAATGTATTTATATGACTCTGACTTGGGAAAGGTTAATTATCTTTCCAATTACTAATACATAGCAAGTCATTTGGTGAATTATTTTAAAACTGAATTTGGTTCACTATTTGAAATCTACTTTGAGTAAAGGATTCTACACCAGTTAAAGTTCAAAACGTAAGGCTGTAACCAAACTAGAATTTCAGATTTTTCTCCAGCCCACAGTCTAGAGTCTGCTATAGTCTGTAGTTCTGGCCGACAAAGTGAATATTTTGGCTAGTGTAGGATACAGATTTTAAATATGTCTTTTTGTCTGTCTGTATCCAGATGCTATCTTGTAGCATGATTAAACCAGAGACAGAAACTGTGGTTCAAACTGAAGGTCAGAAAAGCAAAACAGCCAGCCACTGGCTCTTACCTCTACTTCATTCCAAAAAATGGCGATCCTGCCTCCAGGAATCCTCCAATTGAGACTGAGCCTGAGCCCTGTCTCCTTCTGCTTTATATTCCTCTCTAGGGCTGGGATTAAAGGTGTGCACCACTACCACCTGGTTTCTATGGTAAACTAGTGTGGCTACTGGGTTTAGAGTGTGTGCCACCACTGCCTGGTCTGTAAGGCTGATCAGTACAACTGTTTTACTCTGATCTTCAGGCAAGCTTTATTTATTAAAATACAAGTGAAATTGGTGTGTGAGGTTCTTCTGTCTGTGTGTTGCTTTTCTTGGTTATTGAATAAAGAAACTGCCTTGGCCTGTTGATAGGGCAGAACTTAGTTAGGTGGGGAAGACGGAAATGAATGCTGGGAGGAAGAAGGGAGGAGTGACAGACTCCACGAATCCTCTGCCAGAGTAAGACATATGGAAATTTTACCCAGTAAGCCACAGCCTAGTGGCGATACACGGATTAATAGAAATGGGTTAAAATCAAATGTAAGAGTTAGCAAGTAAGAAGCTAGAGTTAATGGGCCAAGCAGTGATTTATTTAATACAGTTTCTGTGTGGTTATTTCAGGGCTAAGCTAATGGGGCTGCCGGGACAAACAAGCAGCTTCATCCTCCTACATGAAATATTACTGCATTACCTTCCATAGAGTCTGTCCTGTGTTTAGAAAACAGACCTCCTTCTTGCTAATTGTAGAAGCAGTCTATCCTTTACCAAAGATCCAAAGGGCAGAGTTTCATTATTTTGTGATGAGAATTCACTGCAGCCCGTGTTCATGGTTAAGTGATTTACATATGCCACTGCAGCTAAGTAATTTTATTTCTTAAAGATTATGATGCTAGTTATAAAAGGCCATTAGAAAATAAAGGGTGGAGCCATTTACTTCCTATATTGTATCAGTGTTTTGCCTATATGTATATTTGTATACCATGTTCATGCATGGTTTACAAGAATGTCAGAGGAGGTTGTCAGGTCTCCTGGAACTGGAGTTACAAGCTTTTTTATTATCAAAAATCAACATTTGAATATCTTTATATTTTGCTTGCTTATTGCTCATTATTTCTGTGAAGTAGTTATTAATGTTTTATAATTTCATTAATACTTTACTTTCCTTGACTTTTGTATCATAGTAACACAAATTAATCATTTAAACATTTACTCTCATAATTCTAGAAGCAGGGAAGAATAAATTCAAGGAGTGCGCAGATTCACTATCTGGTGAGGGTCAATTTCTGATCTGTAGACGGTCCTGCTAGCTGCGGAAGAGGCAAACTTGCTCACTCTGGTGTCCTCACAATGTCATGCTTTTATGACCTGACTGGGTGCCCACAAGTCCCTACCTCCCAATGCCATTACATTTGTGGTTGAGTTTCAACATATGAATTTTGCAGGACGTAACCATTCCGATTGTGCCCGTAAGTGAGCATTTCCCCAAAGAACCAAAATTGGAGCAGGCAATTTGGCTGTAGATTTAACTTCCCTATGCTGTTGAGGTCCCTAGTGTAGCCTTACTTGGGCTCACAAGAAGTTCTTCATGTTTTAGTGTGGCAGAACTTTCCCTTCACCATAGGTATCTGAATGTCCCCATTCACTGTAGCTGCTCAAACACCCAAAATTAAGAGATGGGGTAAGGACAAGGACCTTACAGTCTCAGCTTAACCTTCAAGCCATCTTAAAGGAAGCACACTCATAATATGATATTCTGAAGTGACTGTAAAGCCAGCAGGTGTGTTTGGCACAATTGTCATTCAGATCATTAGGGTCAAAGGAAAAAAGGAGCCAGAGCCATATGAAGGCGATTCAGTGTCATTCATTGGTCCCCACCTTGGTGCTAGGTCATAAAAGGATTTGTGCTTTAACAAAGGAATTCATATTCAGTGTTGTTTTGGTAATAGAAACTGTTGCAGTTTAGGAGGTTGTCATAAAATAACTAGATGGCTTAAACAGGAATTTATCTGTTACATCTCTAGAAGACCAACCTCCCAGCTCAGTCAGGCTCTGAAGAGGATCATCTTCATAAAACTGTTGAGTTCTCACAGTCTTTTTAATGGGGCGGGGCAGAGTAGAGGAGGGAGAATTTGAGTTTTAACCCAGTACCTCCAAAGGAAACAATGATAAAATTCTTACCTGATTGTTCCTAATTTACCCAGTGATGCATGTTCATCCTTCCTCTGACCTTGAAAGGACACTGCTAGATGTGCACAAGGGAAGAACATGAAGGATTCCAGATAAGCCACACACTGACACAACACACAGAGCCCACCTCATTTGTTTTCTTTGACAATGCTTTGCCATGCAGGATTGAAAGAGAAAAGACCATCAGTAAAGCAAATAGCTCAAATGGAGCTATAAATCAACTCCATCCCCATCACAGTATTTACTCAAAGGAAGGCATAGCTGATTCAGGTCTTTGCAGCTCAAAAATACATATTTTTTTTTGTTATGTGAAGAAAATAACATTCGCTAACTCAAGGAAACAGAACACTTTTCTCAAAAGCAGCGCTTTATAATGTCATTGATTTTCAAGACAACATCAAATATTTCTGAGACTTAATAAAGTGCAATTTATTTTCTTTGATGAGACTTTCAAGTGTGTGCAATCTTTTAATGTGCTTCACATTTAAGGTGGAGAGTATCATCATAAGACCATGTAAGTGAATCCTGATCCAAATTACAAAGCCTCTGATTGTATTGCCACACTCCACACTCACATCTTTTGACTTAAGTAATGCTACTTTATACTTACTATATTTTTCTATTTGTATACATATGCACAGTATAGCATGATTTGCTGGAGGGAGGAACAAGAATGGCAAGGCTTTCTAAGTTGGTCTGAAGAAAAAGTGTAGAGGTTGAAGGCTGGGGAATCTTAGAAAGTCATTGAAACTGGACTTTGCAGTTTCTTAGGGCAGGTCCTAGTTCTACTCTACACCTAGGACAAAGGAATTCCCATCATTGGAGAACAGTCAGCTTCAGAGAGGGAAGGAGGATTGTGTTATCTATCTATCTATCTATCTATCTATCTATCTATCTATATCTATATATATATATGTCTCTGTGTGTGTGTGTGTGAACTAAAATTATGTTACAGTTAAAGATAAATTTGAGGAATGGGGCTCAGTAAACACATTTACAACCATACCTGGCAGTTTCATAGTTTTTAGCCACAGAAGGATCGTTTGGGGCCAGGGAATAGAGCTGAGTGATATATCTTGTCTAATGCACCTACACTCCAGGCTCTGAACCTAGGTATGGAAAAGGATACTTTTCTTGGGAAGAATTATGCATTTGGCTAGGTAATAGAGCTACAGTTGGAGACCTCTAAATTACAGTTGCTGTTAGAAAAAAACTTTCTTTGTATTTTAAGGTGGTTGCACATTATTTGACATTAAAGAACCAAACTTTATATTCAGATAAAATAAAGGTTAAAGATCAGAAGCAATGACGAGGTTCCCAGTATGATACTGTGTACATGTCTTAAGGAGAGCAGTCGTGATGAAACCACCTTGGAATGTGATAGAAAAGCAGATCCTTGGGTTTTCTTCCAGATTTATGGATTCTTTGGGATGTCACCAAGTCTTCATGTAAACCACCTTCCCAGATGACTTTCATGCAGGATGAAGCCCTGTAAGCATCATCCCCCAAAATGGCGATGTTTAGTGTCGTGCTGGTTGCAACACAGGAAGACAGGCTGCCTTGTGATTATCGCGGCTGTGAAACAATTCTCTTACTGTGTGGAGTATTAAGCAAAGGGTTCAGAGCTTTGAGGCAAGCATGCTAAGTTTTCTCCTGAACTTAACTAAGTCGCGATTAATTGAGACAAGGTCAAGCAGGTTTCTTCTCCAAGACAGATAGGAAACATTTGTGACAACATTTCTTCCATGTCAGCATATTTACAACAAGGGAAGGGTTATTCTGTCGTGCCTTTTGGCCACTGGGATATTGTCAGTCTCTGAGGATACTGAATAAGAAAAGGACAGGCTACGAAAAGGACTCTGGGTAGATAGTTCGCAGTTAGAGGAATCAGGATAGAATGCAACAGCAGAGACGTGCGACCCTTCCCTGCAGAGCACTAATACCAAATGAAGCAGTTGTAGCTAGATTGTCCTTGTCTGTGTTTCACTCGAGTTTTGTTTAGTGGATAAAGACAGATGCTTCTAGCATTGGATCCCAAGACCATGCGTGTGTTCAGGATTCAGAAGTTCACAAGAAATACATGGAGCAAGTGAGATGCTATTTTCTGCAAGCAAGCATTGTTTGTCTTATAAGAACATGCATGTCCAGAATCATATATCATATATAAAAAGGAAGGAAGAAAAAGGAGCATGTGGAGTAAAAGGCAATTAATTGCAGAAAATAATGTATCTCAAGAGAATGATATTTGAAAAATTATGACATTAGTGTAGAGTTATGCATGTTCTTAATTTAAAAAGAACAAGTGGAGAGAACATGTGCAAGTTACATGTTATTGACAGATATTCATAGTTTAATATGAAGCAGCATTTTGAAGTCTTGGCACTCTATGTATGTATGTATGTATGTATGTATGTATGTATGTATGTATGTATGTATGTATGTATGTATGTATGTATTTGAAGCAAGAGGTTGTCCTATGTGTTGAGAGATGTTTAGTAATGTTCTTGAACATTCACCAGTAGCAGTAAACACTCCACTCCCCATTCAGGACAGTCTCCAGATTTGCTTAAGGAATTAAATGGTACTTGGTTTAGAACCAGTTATGCAAAGAGTTCAGGTCTTCTAGAAGAGAACCTCATAAGAATAATTTTTAATACCTGGGAGTAACAGAAATATCACCCTTGATTCCAAGAGTCAGGTATGAGCTGCCATGTTTGTTAGTACCTGCCTATTCATTGATGCAGATGCAGAACAACATTAATACTTCTTTTTTTTTCAGGAAATGTTCTGTTTTTCAAAAGAAGTATCGAAGGAGAAGTTTATGCAAGCTGGTTAACCACTTCTCATTCTTGCTGGTATCACATGGCTAATTCCATTCGAAATTTCAATTGCTTCTGAAGGTTAGGAAAGGGGCGTTAAAAGGACAAAATGGCAGCAGAGATTGTGTTTTCAGTATTCCAATTAGTAAGTCTTAAGAAGAGAGAAAAGTTTCAGACACAAATATCTGGCTACCCTGATGGAATTGGCTTCTGGATAATTGCTCAAAATATGGAACCAATATATCTCATATGGCAGAGTCTATCTTAGTAAAGGAAGAGTGATTGCTTCTCTGGAGTGGTAATTCTCAAAGGGTCAATTCTAGTTCTTTGGCCTTATCACCTGTGTATACAAGGGACAAGCGAGGGGCAGCTTCTGATGTGTTGTGAGCTTTGCATTATCTGATCATTAACCAGCTCAGAGTCAAGGCTGTTACTGTAATCTTCTAATGGACAAAGTTAAAAGGTTAAAAGACAAAACAAAACAAAACAAAAACCCCAAAACCAAAAAACTTGAATCAAGTACTTGGCAATTCTAAAAACAGAAATAACAACAAAAGGGAATAAAAATGTGATGTGAAATGCAAAAATGGAATATAAAATACACTGATCTATCAGTGTGAAATTTAAATTATCTTATAATAAGAATTATCTTATAAAAGTCACTTATAAATGGAGACTGTGGTTTTGTTTTCCTGCCATATTAATTACAACACTGTTTGGTCAATGGCTTAGGTGTATTCCTACCTAGCTCTTACATCTGAAATTAAAAACCATTTATAATAATCTGTGTATCACCACGAGGCTGTGGCTTACAGGTAAGTTTCCCACGTTTTCTCCTTTGGCAGCTACATGGCATCTCCCTGACTTCTCCTTCTTTGCTCGTCTATCTCTGCTTGGATTTCTTGCCTTGCTATTTTCTGCCCCACCATAGGCCAAAGTAGCTTCTTTATAAACCAATGATAATAAAACATATTCAGAGCATGCAGAGGGGATTCCTGCATCAATCACTAACTTTCTCTGTTAATGTGCAAGATTCAAAGAGAGGGTTTAAAGGTGAAACTTGTTTTCCTTGTTCAGTTAATGCTTAGATAGCCACATTCATAGACTTTATAGGTGTAATTTTTTTTCAAAAGAAGTATCGCAGGAGAAGTTTATGCAAGCTGGCTAACCACTTAATCTACACAATCTCACAACAAACTCCTTCATCTCCAGCATCTTACAATCATCCTGCTCCCTCTTCTGCCGTCGTCCCTTAGGTAGGAAGTCATTTTGTAGATATAGCCATTGGGACTGGGCTCCAGAAGTCTGCATTTTGATTGGTTGTAGTTTCTGTAATGGTCTCTACCTGTTGTAAAGAGAAATTTCCTTAATGAGGGGTAGTGATGTAGGAGGGTCATCTGTCTATGTGTTACTTTCATTGGTTAATAAAGAAACTGCCTTGNATTTGTGTGTTGTTATTTCGGGCTATAAGCTAGCCGTGCGGGAGCCAGGTGGGACAAAAAGCAGGCCCGTGCTCCCCTCATCACTACAGGGTAGGGCCTCCATTTATCTGTGGATGTAAGGACAAATATTTAGAATATACTTAGGGATTATGCTAAAGTGGACCGCCCTGCACAAAGCACTGCAAGCAACTAAAGAATGCTGAGAGTAATAGAAAACAAACCAATTGGTTTTCTAATATGACACGGCATTGAAATGAAAGCACACATACAAGTGATATTGCACAGAATGTGTAGATTATATTTAGAAATATATGTTACTAATGCATATATATGTAATATATATACTTACATAGTGTGTGTATGTATGTGTATAACAACAATTAATGAAAAAATAGGCCAGAGATGTGAAAGAGAGCAAAAAAAATGTATATGAGAGGTTTTGGAGGGATGAAATAGAAAGGAGCAATGATGCAATTCCAATCTGAAAAATAAAAGATGTTGTTTTTAAAATGGTGACTCATTAAAAATAAATACAGCCTGGAGGTGGTGGTGCACACTTTTAATGCAAACACTCAGGAGGTAAAGGCAGGCAGATCTCTGAGAATTCAAGACAGCCTGGTTTGCCGAGCAAGTTCCAAGACATCCAGAGCTGCGACACAAAAAAACCCTGTCTATAAAACAACAGCAGCAACAACTAAATATATATTTGTATCTGGGAGCTGAAATTCTCTAAACTTGTCTAGAGTGTATGTGACAAAGAAATAAGGAAATTATAGCTTGAGTTTAATTTTCATGAAGAAGGTGCAAGGAAGCAGCTTCTAGGAAAGGAGATTTACGTTGGGAGTGGAATTACATCGTTACAGAAATGAATGAACAAAGGGGGCCAACCTGGAAAGGACAAACCAACTTCACAATAGCTATAAAAATGTCTCTTCAGCTGAACAGAAAGCATCTCATAATGTCTCCACGTTCTCAGCTGCTGTTTTTGAACAGACTGTCAACGGGAACTGATACTTGGGTGTGCCCATAGTGCATTGAAATTCATCCGTAACTGGGGAGAAAACTTCCGTATTTGTTAGCTTGTAAGAACTACAGAAAGAAAGACCCAGGGTAGTTGTCTGAAGTCTGCTTCAGCAAGCAGATTTTAAGAACCTTGGTGAGGAAATAGCCATGACACAGCAGCACGACACATCTGGAAGGGAAGTCTACCGGAAAGACCGCAGAGCTCTTAGAAAACAGAAAGCAGTTTGCATTGTAAAGCAGCAAGTGGCCTCAACAACAAACAAGGACATGATTTTTAAAATTACAGTGCTGTGCAGAGAGCTTGCTAGAGTGGTCAGATTTTTCCTGTTTAGCACAGCAGTCTCCCCTTGTTTATAGAAGTTGAATTCCAAGATTCCCAGGGGGAATTATGAAACCATGGACAGCTCCTAACCCTACATATACTACATTTTCTATACATACCTACCTATGACCTAGTTTAATTTATAAAGCAGGTACTCTCAATAATTAATAAGAAACCAACATATCAGTGACCTGTCATAAAAATCACATGAATGTCGCTAATTTGAAAACTGAGGTAACTATAAAGTGACTCATTCTAGAAATTATAATCTCTGTTTTGATTTGGATATAAAATGTTCAGAGAGTCCATGTATGAAAGGCCCGTGCTCCAGCTGCTGGAGATGAGACATGACTGGATAGTAAGGATGCTCATGTCATTACTCTGTAACCCAGCAACCATCCCTGAGGAAGGGATTTATGGAGAACTCTTCTTTGCCTCCTGCTTCTTATTCTTACGAAGTTACAAAACCACAATTAACCTCAGCTTTCAACAGCAGGGCCATGGCTAATTCTTATGGAGTGTTCACTGTAGGCCAGATACTGAAACACTCATACAAATATATGTGATTGTACACACTTTATTTTTTTATAAGAAATAATCTAGGTTGGGCACTGCCAAATCCTCAAGTTGGAAATCGTCATAATGGAACAGATTTTAATTTTATGTAGAGATAAATTCAGAAGCATTTGGAAGGAAGTAATTTGAAATGGAATGGTCAAAGATGAAAAGGAATGTTCAAAAATCCAAATGACCAAATCACACACTCTATAGCTGGGGTTTTGACAATAGTTTATAATACTTGGTACCTATCCAGTATTTCAGTGCTGTCAAATAAAAACTAAATCAATCACGTCTTACTACATGTCACATGATAAAGCCCCATGATTATGCTGATTGGCATAAGCTAAATTTAAAAAGCAGTAACTGGATACTCCAAAAGTGTGGCCATTTAGCAAAGATGACATTTTGTTGAAGCTGTGCCAATGCATATGCAAAATTCTTGTTTGGATTGTTTTATTCCAGTTTGAATCTGAGCATGATTCATGATATGCACAAATTAATCAATGCAGGTACCTTTAAAATATTCTTAAGAAGATGTTACTTTTGGTGACAGTACCCAGGCATGAGAACTAAGGCAATGAATTCCATATGGAATAAGAATGAAGGATTTTAATGATTGCATGGCTAATCTACAATACATAACCTACTATATATCTTACAACTATAACTCTATTCTATCCTTAAACAACCATATACTACATATTATTGTATCCTATTGACAAATGGAGACAATAATCTTTTTAAATAGTAAGCTATGAGGCCCAGGCTTACATATATCTGTCTTAGTTATTGTACTATGGCTGCGAAAAGACACTCCGACTAATTCTTATCAAATTGGCAATTATTATCACAGAAATCATTTAATTGGGGGTTTGCTAGCTATTTCAGAGGGTTAGACCATTACTGTCATAGTGAGGTTCAGGGTGGCAGGCAGTCATCGTGCTCAAGAAGTTACTGAGGGTTTTATACCTTGTTCTGTATAGGCAGCAAGCAGAGAGACAGACTGAACCTGGTGTCCAATTTTGAAACCTCAAACTCCATCCCAGCGACTCATTTTCCCCACCAAAGTCACACCCACTCAAAACAGGCCTCTACTTCTTCTAATCCTCCTCAAACAGTTCACCATCTGGAGCCTAATCATGTAAATATATGAGTCTGTGGAGGCCCTTCTCATTCAATGTGATTTCCATGAGATTAAGTTGGGATTCAACCAAGAAGCACATGGGCTCTCCACTACCTTGAAATAATACTTTTGGGTTGGAAACTCTTAACATTTACTTTTAAACTGCTTTTGCATGAATCTGCTTGAAATATTCCTCTCCAAGGAATATGGGCCTTTTGTGTATTGCTGAAGCATTTTTATGACATTCTATGTTAAAAGCAGCTCGGCAAAATGAGAGCATATTTTATGAAAATTTCAACTTTGTCACAGTGCTTTCAAACAGAAATTGATTATTAAGATTATTTTTTATTTCATATTTTATGAATTGTATATTTGATTATTTCTCTCTTAAACTCTTCAAAATTAGTTCTTGGCTCTATCACTTACTAGTTCTATGGCCTTACATGATGTTCTAATGCTCTCGATTCCAGCCTTCTGTACTGTGTCACATTAACCTTAGCAGTAATGACACTGTATGATGATCATTAAAACTGGGATATGTATGTAAGAGAGCTGAGCAGCTCAGCACATGTGGAGAACAGAGGACAAGTTTCAGGAGACACAAAATAATGAAAAACATTAAAATAAGTTAGGGAGTTCATCCCAAATGCTTGCATAGTGACTAATATATAGCTGATGGTCAAATTGATGCGCTCTAGCTGCTGTTGTAAAACAAAATTTCATTCTACTTAGTGTCTTTGTAAAATACGAAAATAGAATATTACTGAGACTTTTAGCTGTCCTCACCATTCTAAAGCCTTGATGTGTCAAGCCAGACGGCATTGCTTGTTTGTCTAACAGCCATTTCAAAGGCTACGCCTGCCTCCCGTGGGGAAGGTATATAATGGCAGTCAGTCAATTCCCCGTCTCCCTTGCAGCTAGAGAACGGGCACATGACCTCTCCTGACTCCTGATGGAACCTGAAGATAAAGTTTCAGACACCTACATCTGAGTTTCTCTACTGGGATTTGTTTCTTCCTGAAAAAGGAAGCAGGAGAGAAGTTGCTGTTTCTTAATCTTTTGGAGTAGCAGGATGTGCTGCCCAGAACAGTGGGAGTAATCTTGTGGTGACTGAAGGGAGTGCGTGTACAACAGAGGGGAGTGTGTCAGGGGCTGCAGAAGCAAAGTGTCACAAATGACCTGGGTAGAAACAGCAAGAAGTTTTCCCTCACAGCTCAAGTCTAGAGATCTGAAATCAAGGTGGCAAGACGGCCATATGCATTCTAAAATCTGTGGATAAAATGTTCTCCACATGCTTCAGCTTGTAAATACATCCTGTGCCTTGAAGTGGTCTTCTGTTTATGTGGTCATGCCAGGCCCTCTGTTGAGCAGGCTTTGTGTCTAACTTTCCTTATTATGATTACTTATTATTATTTTTCATGGAAGGAAGGTACTCATATTATAATATAGGTTAATAGTTTCACTTTAGATTAGTGACTTCTGTTAAAGGTAACATGACACACTATCCATGTTATCAAAATCAGTTTAAGTCATGATTTTTCTTAAAAAGATATTTACCAGCTAAAGAGATGCTTATGTTCAATACCTAACACTGATGTCAAGCGGTTCATAGTGACCTGTAAGTCATTGTATGGACTCCGTGGGCACCTGAATTTATGCTTGCTCACACCTGTACACACACACACACACACACACACACACACACACACACATGCACACATATAATTAAAAATATAATAAATCTTAAAAAAGAAACTTCCAATTATTCATACTTTTCCCCTAGATTAAATTTCCAATTGAAAAACGCAAAACACGATCAATTCATAGAATAAATTTGGAGAGCTGATTTTGATATCGTCTAATGCAATTATCTCATTGACAACATTATATTCTAAAATGGTGGAGTCAGACCTGTTTTGCTTTTTGATCAACATTCTTTTTAAAACATAAGCACCTTTATTGTCTTTTCCATTTTTTTATTCTTGCTCTGATTCTCAATCTAATAGAAGTGTGTGTTCTTTTCATCCTCTTCGCTCTTTTCAGGCAGCATCCAGGCTTTCAGAGGTGATGAGAGTGGGGCCCAAGGCATCTGCAAGTATCAGGGATGCCAGTGACCCACCGAGACCCATCTCAAAGTCACTAGGTTGTACTATTCTCTCCCGTGCTGTTAGGTTCTGCACTATTATCTTGCCTGCTTCCGGCCTGATGATTATGCCTCCCTTAGAAATCTCACGATGTCTGTTTGGGGTACCTTTAAGTAGAATGTCACCCCAGCGACACTTTCATGTCATTCTGTCGGCAACTTCCATTAACTACAGCCAAGTGAGTGTCTGATGGGCTGTGGGAAAGAGACAATTTCTCGACTTGGTGAACTTTGGTTGTTTTAACAGCTCTAAATTCTTTTATAGAATGCAGCTGAAGGAAGATATTGTTTTTCATCTGGTCATAGAGTGTGTGTCTCCATATGCCAGCTTTCTGCACTGGAGCATTTACCTTTAGAAGACTGCCTGCTACTTTTATGCCAGTAGAAGCGTTATCAAATACAATTTCAAAGTCAGATAAACAATTCATTTTGTGGCACATTCAGGGCTAAAGAGCTTTGTGAATGTCAAATTGCTTCGTGCAGGCTCACTCCAGATAACTTTTCTTGGTTTTTATCTGCTCTCGGCAGCTAATTCCGGAATATAAAGCTGTCCTACACTTGTGAACCAATTTTATATCATCTATATACAATTATTTTCCTTAGCATTTAAAAAAATCTCACCAACAGAGAAGGATTTCTATTCAGTCTTTTTCATCTTATTTCAGCAGAATGTCTCCTTTGTACAAAGTGAAACATTTCTTCAAAAAAGGTTTTAGTAAACAGAATTTCTCTTCTGTGTAACAAAGTGCACTCAACTGTCTAGAGATGAAGCACTGACTTTCAGCAGTAGCATGTCACACGGCAGACTGTCAGATCCCATCATCTGATAGTTTGCAAATCAATTTATACTTTGCCCCTGGCGTTGTCTTCTTAGGGAAATATGGAACGGGTGCAGAATGAAGGAGAACTTGGGTTGTACAGTCAGATGGAGGGAGAAGTAAGAAGAAAGTCAAAAGAGTGCAAGCAGTTGGCAGAACTGACTTGTGAGCCAGCGAGCGGAAAAGAGAATTCACAGACGAGCAAAATGTGTCACAGAGAGTGAAGGCTGGCTCTGTGTTACAAAGCAAGCAAGAGTTCATTACCTCTTGAGTGTCTTGCCTGTGTTTTGTTTATCACACACACAGCTGTGATCAGGCCCATTATTATTATTATTTATGATTTATTTTTACCAGCATACCCTCTTCTTATAAGTACAGAGCCATAGAACTTTTTTTTTTAACGAGAATACCTGGAGACAGAGGATGGCGCTGATCGAGTTTTAATTCTTTTTTACCCTGTGAGTTAGCACTCTAAGGTCCAGTAGCTTTCCTTTAAGAATAGTAACATTAAGAGTAAATATTGCTCTGCATGGTAAACCTAAAGATTAAACAGAAAATGCACAAAAGAGTCTTGTTGCAGTCTGGCAATAAAAGTTGAAATTATTATTAGATTTTTTTAAAAAAGGATGTATAATTTTATATTGATCTGTGCACAAAACATGGAAGATGATAAATGACCATGGTCTCCATAATTTCATCTTTTATTACTTCTACTCCATTCTTTGAGTCATTTTTCAAATCTTCTTATGTTTGCATTGGGAATACAAAAGGGAAATAAAGAAACCTTATCTAAAGACTCTGAAATGCTCCTGAGACATTTTAGTAATGGAAAGCTGCCACCGTTTCTTAGCACTCAACTGTGACATCTTTTAGAACAAATCAACTCTTCTTGCTCAAACAGGGTCAGACACATGTATGGCATTCTAATAATATCATTAATTTTTCTTATAATCACGTTTTTGTTATAACACAAACATGATGCAAATGGTTCAAATGACGGGTAGGCATGCTTTTATTGACTGATTTATCATCTTTAATCAATCAACTCATTCTGCTATGTGTCTTCAACTTCTATTTAATCCCATTGCTACAGTTTCAGCTTAATTCTCCATTATTTTCTCTTAACTAAAATAGTTCTCTTGGGGAATGAGACCTAAACACAGGTAACAGACTAATCTTTTCACCTTCTTCCACTGTGGCTTCCAAAAAACAAATTCAGGTTATTAGCTTTGCATTGCAAGATTATTTTTCTCAACTGAACCATCTCACTAGCTCACTGTATAAGGTTCAGGAGAACATTGTCAAAATGTTTGGGTCACAGAGAGATTTGAAAGTAATATGCTCCTGGTTTTGAAGAAGGAGGAAAGGGCTTTGAGTTAAAAAACGTCAGGGACTTCTAGACTCTGGAAATGCAAGAAAACCGAGCTTTCTCTGGGGTTTCTAGAGTACTTGCTGGTAGCATGATTTTAGAAGATAAAACCACATAAGATTTTTGAACTCTAAAACTATAGACCATATATAGTGAAAGGGGAGAGCAGGCCTATTTTTCGTACGGCTTGGCTCCCGCAAGGCTAGCTTATACCCCGAAATAACAACACACAAATTGTATTCATGACCCTCCTACTCCAACCATATACACTTTCAGATTTAGTAGACAATGCCAAAATAATTTGTAATATAACTGAATCAATTTATGCTATCACCAACTGAAATAAGATTGTATTTTTGTGATGCAAATTCTTGATAAGACAGTGTTATTTATCTTTTCTATTTTGCCTATCACTCTGCTTACTAAGGAAACAAATTTGTGTTATTGTCATGTTTAAAGTATGTTCTAGCAGTCATAGGAAGCGAACATAACTACCTGGATGCAATGTCTAGCTATTCACATGCTTCAAATGGAAAGGGGTCCTGGAATAAGATGGTGAGTCTGGAAAAGTTTGATGCCCTTAACTGGAAAAACCCAGATTACTTGAATACACTGTTAGTATAAATATGGGAATTTCATGCCTCCCAGTGGGAACTGCAAGTTTGATAGAAATAATTAAAATTTTAATGCTATTTTTCACAGATGTAGAAGAATAAGTTTTAAGTTCACATGGAAGCATAAAACATTACAGAGAACCCAATCTTGGGAAGAAAAACAAAGTTGGAGGTGTCACATTGTATGACTTCATAGAACATAATACACAGTTTTAATCAATTTGTCATCACGTTGCTATGTAAATAGATGTCTTGCCCAATGGTATAGTAGCAGGCTGCTTGTTGGTTCCTGGCTGCTCAGACCCAAAATAACCAACAGAAACTGTATTAATTAAATCATTGCTTGGCCCATTAGCTCTAGAGTCTTATTGGCTAACTCTTACGTATTAATTTAACCCATTTCTATCAGTCTGTCTATGGCAATGTGGCTGTGACTTACAGGCTAACTTGCTGGCGTCTGTCTCCGGCTGGGCTACATGGTCTCTCTGACTCCACCCTTCTTTCTCCCACCGTTCAGTCCAATCCTTCCTGCCTATCTTGCTCTGCCCTGTCCTGCTCTGCTATAGGCTCAAAGCAGTTCTTTCTTTATTAATGGTGATCACAGCATACAGAGGGAAATCCCACATCACAATGGGACAAGACAGAAAGCCTGGACATAAAAGTACACACAGTTATTGCCAGCTTGCTTTTGACGAAACTACCACAAATACACAATGAGTAAAGGAGAGCCTACTTAGGGAGTGCCCCTGGCAAACTAGTTATTTCTGTGTAGAAGCATCAAAATTGTTTATTATACTGTGCACAAAGGTCACCCCAAAAGAGAATATGTATTTAGATGTAAGCCACAAAAATTTTTAAAACGACTCAAAAATGCTTAGAGGGAAATCTCCATGGCATTGGCATATATTTTTGGATCTGACTTAAAAACAAAGGCACCCAAACAAAAATAGACAAATGGGACTCTCTCAGACTGAAAAATGTGTTCACAGTAAAAGAAACAATTAACAGGTACATCAGAAGTTACAGCAAATGTAAGATGGATCTCAATGAAATGTGAAATATTGGAGAAAACATATATTTTCAAAGATGCTCTGGACAATTGAGATTTATAGTGAGGCACACTAAGTTGAATAGCTACCCAACATGTGTAACAAATAAACCAGATGTAAATATAAAGGGGCATCAACAAAGTACATTGAAAAACAGCATTTTGTTTTATGATTGTTTTTGAGACCATATACCCTTGGCCTGAACTCACACTCTGTAAGAAGCTGAGACTGGCCTTGAATTCCGATCCTAAAACTCACCATCCCCATTTCTTCAGTGCTGTCATGAAAGGCATACATCAAAATCAGCTTTAAAGTGCATTTATAAGTAGTGGATTTTTTCTTAAGTAAATGAAGAATAAATTAACCACAGAGCAAATTACTGACATGCTAAGGAAATCCAAAAATGGATAAAAGATATTTGTAACACATAGTTGTCAAAAGGCTTGTTTCAGAACATGTGATTATAAAGGACAAAATGAGAAACACAAAAAGGAAAGAAAATAGAATATTTAGCAGAAGTCTTGAACTGTAGAAACAGAAAATTTGCATGACCAATGAACATTTAAAAATACAGTGTCTATTTTAATCAGAAGCAAAATTAAGCCTAACCACTATAGCAAATAGCCAGCAAAAATAGAAAATATGATAATACTATTCTCAAGGATGTGGACCAAGTAAAACAAACCTTATTTTTATTGGTTGTCTTATATCAAATTGAGTCAATTACAGTTGAAAGTATGCTGACATTATCCAATAAAACTGAAGATTTATGGGCTTTGTGGTTTACTTATCCTGTTGTTGGAGAGCATCCCAGAAAATCCACCTGAGTACTGATGATGCATGCCCAAGAACAGTTAAATCAGCATTATTTATAATGACCAAAACAAAAAGTCTCTCAACAGAAAAATGAATAAATAAATGTTAAGATAGCCATAAAAGGCGCCTGTATACAATATCAAAATATGAACAAATTTGAGTTATATTCAAGAACACAGATGAATCTTCTAAACATCCCATTGGCAAACACAAGATATAAAATAATGAAGCTAATATGATTCAAACCCAGTTGAGGAATAGTGACAGTTCTGCACACAGGATGGTGCACCATCTTTCATTGTTCTTCTATACCATTGCAAAACATTTGTTTTTGAGAGCAGTATCTCACTGTACATAGCCTAGCTTACCTGGAATTCACTAAGTACTCTAGTATGACTTTGAATTCAAGATCTTCTTGCTTCAGCTTCCTGACAGTCAAACATGTGTAAACAATATTTAGGAAATGCTTCTCACATTTTATAATTTATGGGCTCCCTTTCTTTATTGGGGGTATTTCTATCACATTTAACCTGAGAAGTATGTGCCATCTACTTAAGAAATACTATTGGTGATTATTATATTACCCAACAACAGTCACAGAAATATTTCCCATCATTCATATATTTCTTGCAATGTGGCATTTCTCTCATTAATAGTTGACATATATATATTTTTTGTTTCATACTGGTTAGGAAGCTGTTATTCTGATGTTCTAATTTGTCCCTTATGTTGGGTCACCTTCATTCTTATTCTCTTGGGACGATATCTCTTGGAACTTAATACATGAAACAGTCTGAAGCATCCATATCCCAGATATATTTCTCTGAGTTCATAACTTGACATGACTCCCCAGATGGCTGCAAGCAAAATCCACCAGATGTGTGCGTGAGTGAGAAAGCCTTCAGACTGTGTCTCTCAGTTACTGAATCACCCGAGTTTCACTCTCTGAGGCCAGAAATCACAGAGTGGAAAGCACCTAAGCCTACACTGCCCTGTCTGAATCCCTGTTCTCCAGAACACACAAGTGTAACAAAAGGAAGTTAGATTTGTATCACTTGGCTGGTGTGACTTGTGAAGCAACCTAAGTGTGACTGGAAGATAGTCACACACCAGAAGTTGAGGGCAATCTAATCCAGAAGAGATTCCATTTACCCTGGGACAAAGCAGCCTATCTAAGTCAAAGTGGGCTTCTAAGAGAGCGACAGTGGAGATATGCGTTATGAGGCTACTCTGTGAAGCCGTGCCGTAATGACATTTTATTGGTTGCCGAAGAATGTGAATACTTGTATTTGGCAGTGGGAGATTCAACAATGCTGTAACCTTTGGCAGTGTGGACAACAGGAGATCAAGGTTAGCAAATTTTGAAGTAGCTGAAGAGACCGCTCTAAATACCACCAGAAGAAAACATCCTTCTCTCGTTGCCATGACAGTCTGAGAGAAACCCAAGAGGAAGAAGTGGTTCGACAGTAAGGACAAAGGACTGAATAAGTTCAAAGTTAGAACAGGATCTCATTCTCATCTTCTCTAGACTTCAAAAGAGTATGAATTTTAAAAGATGGGTTTTAGTTAAAAATCACAGGGTAGGGAGATGAGATGCTTTGTTTAAAATTTCAAAGTTTCACAAGCAATGTCATTATAGAGCCCTCTAAAGATACAAAAGTTTCCCTGAATGGGGATGTCTTGAAAGCGTTCAACAATAGGACTTCAAAGAATTATAAAACTCAAGAGAAGTCTAATGAAGTGCCAAGCTAGAAACATTTTATCTTAATAGAATTTTTGTATGACTTTTTTTAATGATGTGGCTTATAAATTTATTCATAAATGAATGGGTAGATGGCTCAATCAGGCAAGTGCTCACAACAAAAGCAAGAAGACCTGAGTTTGATCCCCAGCACCTATGTAAAAAGTCAAGAACACTCCCAATACCAGCAGTGGAGAGGCAGAAACAACTAAATCCCTGGAGCTTCTGGACCAGAGAGCCAACTGATGAGCTCCAAGCAGTTGAGATACTGAGAGACAGTCTCAAAAGGAAGTGAATGCCGTTCCTGATGATGACAACCAAGGTTTCCTCTATCTTCCACATGCCCTCATAGCTGTACGCACACAAATGTGTGTGTGGGGGGCACACACACATATATACATACATGAATTGTAAAACAAAAAGGAAAAGAGTAAAAAAATACCAAAAATAAAGTACAGCAAATAAACCAATGCATGAGAGACTCTCAATGTTATTTTAGGTTGAGTTATTCTGGGCAGAAAAGGAAGAGCATAAAACGAAAAAAGGGGCTTCTGGAATTCCAAATTCCAGTCAGTGTCTGAAAGCTATGCTGAGGAAGTTCTTCAGTTATAACAGCAGCCATTTGCTATGGACACAGGGAGGACTCAGGGGTACATCCTTGAACTACAGAAAATATTTCCCAAATAGGAGTGTAAAAATATTGTATATTTATTTTATTTCATTATTTTGCATATATGAATATTTTTGCCTGCTTGTATTTCTGTGTACACTCTGTGTGTCTGGTGCCCTCAGAGGTCAGAAGAAAGTAATGGATCTCCTAGAACATGAGTTACACACTGCAGTAAGCCACCATGTAGGTGCTGGGAATGGAACCTATGTCCTCTGAAAGATTAGCTAGTGTTATCAGCTGCTAAGCCATGTCTCTAGTCCCAGTATATATACTTTTATTATTTTTGGTTGAGAGAAGGATTATTGAGAACTTGAAACACTGAATAAAATCTTTGTTTAGATGCTAATGAACAATCTCACACAGAGATTGAAGTTTCTGCCAAGGTTTTGTGAGTTTCCAAATATGTCCATAGGTACCGTCTTCAAATAGAAGCTTCTCAGGATAACAACAGATGGTAAATCATTTCAATCATCTTTAAAACGTCATATTCATGTCTAGCCAAGCGAAGTATTAAAGGGAAATACTAATATATCTGAGAATCTCAACATTACAAATTGGAAGATTGTGTATGTAAGGCAAATTGGCAGTCCAACTACAAAGTTGTTTTGATATTTTATCAGTCCTTGGATATTCACTTTCGTCATTACGAAATGGAGACAATTCAAAATTTGATGTGCAAAATTTTAATAAAGCCTTGGATTTTCTGAGCTTTTAAAATATTTATTTTTATTGTGTTCGTGTTTTGCTTGCATTCTTGTCTGTGTACCGCATGTGTGCAGTATCGTGGAATTTAGAAAAAGGAATCAGATTCCCTGGAACTGGAATGTCATGAGCTGTTATGATGATTCTGGGAATCAAAATGTGGTCCTCTGAAAGAGCAGCCAGTGTTTTTAACTCCTGAGCCATCTCTGCAGCCCTCTGCAGTGATATTTTACCAGAGGCACCCATGTTCTGTTTTCCTTTACAAAAGTAAATATCAATAATAAAAGCAGCACTTTTATTCATTAAGTACTATGACGATAATGTAAAATGAAAAACAGAATTCATGAAAGAAAAGAAAACTCAAAAAATGAAGCAACGTAACATGTCTTTTGAATTAAACTCAGTATTCATTCTGCATCGTAGTGCATTTAGCAAGGGATGAGAGAGTGTCCTTTCAGTAGGTCAGGGAACGTGGATAATATAATAAAGATTTTTAATGTTTTACTCTATTGGATTCTGGAAATTAGCCCAGTGTTAGATGTACAAATTAATAATAAGAAGTTAAGAGAGCTGAGGTGTTTCGATGATATTATCATAAACAGTCTCATTTAATCTATTTTCTTCATTTAGTCAAAAGAAGAGTGGCTGCATCTACTAAAAATCTCAGACGGTACCATAGGATTAAAAGTGGCTCGTGCTCCCTTGTGTCTCTGAAGAAACCCAGAGAGAACTTACACCTACTGACAAATATTCTTTGTGAAGAGACTTATTTTTACTAGCTGAGAGTATCACAGGTGTTTGTTAAGAATATTAATATGCAGTTCTTTGTGTGGGCGTGTGACCCTACAAATAATTCTTCCTTCCCCATTAACATGCCCATTGTTCTGGGCTTCCTTATGGTTCCCTTTCTAAGAGAGACTGGTTCACAGGAGACTGCCTGGTACTCCGACTCTCACAACCTTCCTGTCTTCTATTCAGCCACGTTCTTTGAGATTTAAAGCTGTGATAAAGATGTGTGATTTCTCATGTCCCAGGGATAATGCCTAGTTGGTTGTCCATGCAGAGTGATCCTTCTCAAAGTCATATACAAACCAACAACAAAACGAGATTCAGCAGGTTATAATTATATATATTAGTGCTGACACATATGTAACAACTGTAATCAAAAACAGGCTGTAAACTTGAAAGTTGTGGTAGCTTGGAGGATCTGGGTTTAAAAAAAGAAGGAAGGAAAGAGATGTAATTCTATTTCCGCTAAAGACACAGATATAAATCTATATACCTATGGATAGTTGATATTTGACAAAGAAGCCAAAATTATACAATGGAGAAAAGAAAGCATCTTCAACAAATGGTGTTGGCATAACCAGATGTCAGAATATAGAAGAATGCAAATAGATCCATATCTATTACCCTGCACAAAATTCAAGTCCAAGTGATCAAAGACCTCAAAAAAAAAACCCAAAACAAAAACAAAACAGTTACACTGAACCTTGAACACATTGGGACAGGAGACAACTTCTGAGCAGAACAATAATAACACAGACAGTAAGACTGACAAATAATAAATGGGAACTCATGAAAGTGAAAAGTTCTATAAGGCAAAGGACACCATCAATAGGACAAAATGACAGCCTACAGACTGGGATAAGATCTTCATCAACCCCACATCCTACAGAGGGCTGATGATCTATAAAATATTTAAAGAACTCAATAAACTAGACATCAAAAATCCCAATAATCCAATTAAAATTGGGGTACAGATGTAAACAAGGAATTCTCAACAGAGAGTCTCAAATGACAGAGAAACACTTTTTAAAAATGTTCAACAACCTTAGTCTTCAGGGAAATGCAAACCAAGACAACTGTGAGATTCCATCTTGCCTCTGTCAGAATGGCTAAGATCAAAATTCAAATGACAGCCCATGCTGGTGAGGATGTAGAGCAAGGGAACACTTCTCCATTATTTGTGAGAGTGTAAACTTCTACAGTCACTCTAGACACCAAGATGGTGTTTTCTCAGAAAATTGGGATTCAGTGCAACTCAAGACCCAGTGATACTACTTTTGGGCATATACCCAAAGGATGCTCAATTATACCACAAGGACACTTGCTCAACTATGTTGATAGCAGCTTATTTCTACTAGCCAGAATCAGCAAGCAACCTAGATGCCCCTCAGCTAAAGACTTGATCAAGAAAATGTGGTGTATTTACACAATTGAGTAATTTACACAATTTAACTTAGCTGTTAAAAACACTGTCATCAGGAAATTTGCAGGCAAATGATGAAACTAGAAAAAAAATCATTCTGGTGAGGTAACCCAGACCCAGAAAGACAAAGATGGTATGTACTCACTCTTAATTGAATATTAAGTAAAGAAAAACCATGATACAATCTACAGATTCAGAGAGGCTGGGTAACGAGGGCCCAAGTGGGAGGGCACATGGCTCTCCCTATGAAAGGGAAATAGATCTTCTGAGGGAACTGGGGACAGTTGGGGATGAGTTGAGGAGTGGGTGAAGGGAGAGAGTATTGAGAGAGATGACTGGAAATGGGGGTGCTTTTAGGAATCAAATAGAAGCCTGATGCGAGAGAAACTGCCAGAAATCTACAAGGGTGATTTTATCTAAGACTCCCAGCAATAGTGGATGTGTAGCTTGGGCTTGCCATCTCCTGAGATCAAATTGGTGATTATCCCAACCATCATCAGAAAGGTTTCATCCATTACCTGGTGATGAAAACAGACCCACAACCAAACATTAGGCCAAGCTCTGTGATTCCTGATGAAGAGAGATAGGAAGGATTGTGGGAGTCAGAGGGGTCAAGGACATCACAAGAAACCCCATATAAACAAGCAACCTTGCTCATAGGAACTCACAGAGTCTGAACCAACAACCATGGAGCCTGCATGGGACCAAACTAAGCCCCCTACATAAATGTGACAGCTATATTTTGGTTTACTTGTGGGACTCCTAAAATTGGGAGCAGGCGCTGTTCCCAGGGCTTTGGCTGGCTCTTGGCAATCTATTCCTCATACTGGATTGTCTCCCTCAGCCTAAACACTAGTGCGTAGTCCTACTTCAACTTGATATACCATGCTTTGTTGATAAGCATGGGAGGCCTGGCACTTACTGAACAGAACCATAAGAGGAATGGATGGGGTGGGGTGGCACGAAGGACCAAGAGGAGGGTGCAAGAAACCCTGCCTGTCCATAAAATAAATAAAAATTATTTAGATGAGTATTAATGTGTTTTTTTTATCAGTCTGGCAAAATGTGTCACAGGAGAAAGCAGTCCTTTATATCTGACATTTGAAACCATTATCATCAATGTCTAAAATTATGAACCTAAACTTGGTAGTCTCCTTCCAGTGATAGGGAAGTAGAGACAGGAGGATGGATAACCTGGGACACAGAGAAAGATATCTCCCAATAGTGTGGCACAAAGACATGGTGAGCTGATTCATGTTACAACTTGCACCATTTAGTATTTAATGAAGATAATAAATTTGATCAATCTTCTTCTTAACATTTTTTCTGTCTACTAAATGCTTTAATATTCTCTAGCTTGCCATCTCCCAAGATGATACTTTTTAAGCTTTTGTGGATATTGTTTTCCTTAAATTATTATGTATACTTTTTTAGGGTAAGAGACTACTTTCATTTGTTTATGTCATGTTTTTTTTAAACAGAAGCAACTGACATAGCAAATGCTTTATTTAGTCACATATTTTTCTGCATGTTTACACAGGTGGTCATGTATACGGCTATACAATAATGTTTTGTTTTCAAAAGTAGAAAGATTGAAAGTATTCTCTAAGAGTAGGTCAATGCATTAAAAATAAATAATACAACAATGTATTTCCCATTAATAAACATTAAGTAATTGAAGCAGATGCTGAGATCCACAGTTAAGCACTAGGCAGAGATTCTCGAGACCAGTTGTAGAGAGGGAGGAGCAATAATATGAGTAAAGGGGTCAAGATCATGATGGGGAAACCCACAGAAACAGCTGACCTGAGCTAGTGGGAGTTCACTGTCCAAGGACTGATAGTGGGGGAACCTGCACAGGACCAAACTAGGCCCTATGAATGTGGGCGACGGCTGTGTGGCTTGGGTAGTCTGTGGGGCCACTGGCAGAGGGACCAGGATTTATCCCTACTGCTTAAATTAGCTTTTTCAGAACCCAATCTTTTTGAAGGGATACCTTGCTCAGCCTAGGTAAAGGGGGTAAGGCCTTGGTCCTGCCTCATGTATCGGACTTTGTTGAGTTCCCATGGGAAGCCTTACTCTCTCTGAGGAGGATGGAGGGTGCAGTGCGGGGAAGGTAGGGGGAGTGGGAAGAGGGGAGGGACTGGGAACTGGAATAGATGTAAAATAAGAAAAAAATTGCTTGAAAAAATAAATAAAAAAATTATCATTCAGGTAATCTTTCAGCATCATAAGAGAACTAACACCCATAGAATACTTAGTTCTAAAAAGAACAAAATTTAGATAAGTACCTGAAACTCAACTCATAGGAAATAATAAAAGCAACTAAGAAGAAAATACCTACTCTTACTCTCTTCATTAATAAAGAAAAATAAACTAAAGGAATTTTATAATTAACACACTAATTTTAGAGAATAAAACAACTGAAGTCATATAAATTTTGTGGTACCTTTTTTAAGTACCACAAAACAGTGGGAATCAACAAAATGAAACATAATGATATCTGCTAAATTAATTTCAAAGTTGTCATTGCAATGACCAAGAAAACCCATAAATCTGAAGTCCACCAGTGTGGGAGATAAAGTGTTGTAACGGGTGAGCATCCATGCTGGGGAGGCACCTTCTGAGGAAACCAACTCACAGCACCTGAGAAAGTCATGGGTTACTGTTTGATGAAATGCAAATCTTTATTTTTTTATAATGCAGAATTTATATTGACTTTATTTGAGAACAATGGAACTTTTTGTGTGCAGTTTTTCATGGTATTGATCACTGGGCTTCCTAGCCCTGAGATTCAGCTATTTAGACAATACAGCAGGGACGAAGATGGAGGCTAATTGCTTCCTATGGGACAGTTAGAGTGTTTTACTGGGTGTAAAGTTGCAGGGGAATTTCTTCAGAGGATGGTCCTTGACCAGAGTGTGCCTCAGGGGCCTCCATTTTGTAAGCCATTTCTTAGACTGGATAGAAACTGAAGCTTGAGGTATTTCCCTCTGTGGAGTCAGCTACCCAGACTATTCTGTTTGATATCCACTGAAAACACAACATATCCCTTCTATTCTGGGGTTTGCCCTGGGGGTTATAATAGCTGCAAAGTGTTTTATTTTGAGATCAGAATTAGACTGATGTTTCAGAATACTTTCCTTTTACCTCTGTTTTTTCTCTACCCTGTGATAAAATTTTACCAGCATGACAGGGTAAACATGACTATGATAGCCTGAACAAGCGTTTAGAAATATGAAAATGGATTTTATGATATTTCTCAGGAAAACAGCTGGAGGACTCCACATTACACAACCATCTATAAGAAACTCAGGCTTTCTGAGTGCACGGAAAGTATTTCCATAGTCAGAGAACTATTTCTTACACAATACAGTTATATATTTTGTTTAGACAAAATAATAGGGCAAAAATATGCAGCTGTGACAACATAAATATGCATATCCTATTACTTTTATTTTAATGTCCCCTTTCTTTAGTAATTCTTCTCACAATGCCTAATTATTATATACGTGTGTACTCATCACTTAGTAAATACACCTAATGTATTATTTGTTAGCTATCTTTGCTGCCTTTTGTCCTTCCTTTCTTTTTCCTTTGTACCTTCATGCATTCCTACCAATTTTCCATCATTTAATTCTTGTTGTTTGTTTGTTTAAATGTTTATTGACTCTAGATGGGTTCCAAGGAGATGTCCCCAGCTTGTTCCTTGGGCAGCTGAGGAGAGGG
>LOEQ01003132.1:127461-146545 GCA_001685075.1 Bramus lutescens | reverse complement strand
AGGCCTCATGCCCAGCAGTAGATGCCAATATAAAACAAATTCAATGTCATGTATGGAGAATTTTGTCTCATTTACTGTGTAAGGGTGTTTATTTATATGATACAGATCTTTTGCTTATATAATGTTTCCTAATTTTATTTTTATAGGTTTTCTGTATGTGCGAATGTTTGTGTTTAAGCTTCTGTATGCACACCCCCTTGGTTCTTTTTGTTTGTTTTTATTTTATCTTTATTTTCTTCTTAAGATGCTTGTTTGTTTCCTTTTGACAAGGAAAAAGGAAAGCTCTGGACTTGGGTGGGGGGTATGGAAGTAGGGGAGAATCTGAGCAGAGTTAGGGACAGGAAAATTGTACTCACACAGTATTTTATGAAAGAAAATCCAACTAGAGAATAAAGAGATCTACCCTTTATTGATTCAGGAGTATAAGTCTGCTTACAGCCTAAGATCCTACCTGAGAGGAGATCAGAATTTAATAGCGGTCTCCCCCAAAGTTGTTAGAGGCTTGACCCTGAGATATAATCACCAATAAAATCCAAAATGACTGATGTGGTTACAAAACAATGTAAATTTAGACAGAGCCACAAAATGAAAATGTCCTATGAAATTGGAACTCAAGGTGGAAGCTATAACAAAGGAACATCTGAAACTAATGGAAGACAGAAGATTGAAAGAAGGGTTCTGCCCTGCAAGCTTTGGGGATTGACATACTCCTGCCAGTGCCCTTATTTTTAACACCCTTCACACCTATGCGAGAAAATAAATAAATAAATGATACTCTTTTTTTTGTTCGTCTCTCGTACAATACATCCCAGCCACAGTTTCTTCTCCTTTCCCTCCTCTCTGTATCCCTCTTGCCAACCCTAAAATGGCTCCCTTAATGTAGCTATCTTCTTTCCTGCTTCTATATCCGCCCTTTCTCCATCTCCACCCTCCCACTCTCCCAAGCTCTCTCCAGTCTTTCCCTTCTTCCTTCCCTCTCCCCTTCTGTTCAATTTATTTCTTTATCTTTTATAGTGTTATTTTTTATTTAATTTAAAAATAACTCACTTTTCATTTATCTGGAACTTCTTTCCAATGTAGAATACTCTATGAGGAACTGATGATGAGGAATTTACACTATTACAATGAATTTTCATAAAACAGAATATCTACACACATTAAAAAACATATTATGCAGAGAAAAATCAACAAAATTATGTAGGTTTTATGCTCACTCTATTTCAGGTCACATTGAAGTTTGACAGGAAAATATCAGCAAAACAATGTACAAAATATTTTTACTGTTTGTTTTAAATCAATTTATTATCACTTCATTGCACAGCTAATTTGATTATGTTGTCAACGACAAAGGAAGCTTCAGCTTTTCTGGTAATCATCTATTTATGTGACTAAGAATATCACTATGATACAGCTTATGTTACATAAGGCAGTCTTAGTAAATTGAAAACTTAATGAAAGGGAACAACAGTAGGGAAAGAAGGACCTCTGATCTCTGAAAAATATCCATGCTTTGGATAAGCACATCATTCCTTCATTTGTGAATGAACAGGGAGGTTATAACTCTACTTGGCTTCATACATAGAACTCCGTCATTCAAGGTAACAAACCATTCCCTTAGAAGAATACATTTCAATAATTTAGATCAATTCCAAGAGGTGGGATTGTAGAATGATAAGTAATTTTATTTTCATTTATTTTAAACTTCTGTAAGATCTTCTATGAGTAAACCAATTTGTAATTTCATAAACAAGATAAGTGAGGTTAACTTTCTTTCACATTCTTGCCAGTATTTAATTTTTATTGTTGCTAATGAATTTTTTCTTTGACAGCTTCATACATATCTGCAATGTACATAATTTTATCCCTTTATTATAGGTGCCTCATCAGATGGGAGATGATATTTTATTAATTTAATATACATTTCTATAATGGTTGGCAAGTTTTCATATACTTCATCCATTGTTATTCCTACTTTAAAATATCTATTCAGGAATCTTGTTGGCTATAAAATTAGACATTTATTATCTTTACTATTGAGTTTTATGTAGTACTCATACATTTTGTAGCTTATCTCCATGTTTTTAACTTGTAATTTTCAAATATGTTCTCCAGTTCAATAAATTAAATTTTAAATTCTGTTTTGTAAATTGTGCAAACTCTTTTTAGTTTGTTTGTATTTCCATTTATTTATTTTGCTCCTGTTTTTCCTGTCATTCTTTCAGAAATTTAGATTGGTTTAGTTGAATTAGAGTGGCTATAATTCACTTTGATCACAAGTGCTTTGTGAGCAAATATAGTGTTTCTTTATGGACTCATTAAATATTTTATAGTTCTTTTTCAAAGTGATAAATTTTATTTTTAGTGTTATAATATTTATTTATAAATTAATTTTACTATTTTAATTTATGTAAGAAACTATCTTTTCTCATTTTACATGCCAAATCCAGTTTCCACTCCCTCTCCTCCTCTTGCTCCCTCCACCTCCCCAGCATCTCACCCCTCATCCCACCCACTATCCACTCCTCAGAGAGGGTAAGGATTCCCATGGGGAGTTAACAAAGTCCAACACATTGCTTTGAGACGAGACCAATACCCTCCCTACTATATCTAGGCTGAACAAGGTAGCCCTTCAAAGAGAATGGATTCCAAATTTCCAGAGGAAGCAGAAAGGAGAAATCCTGCTCTCACTGATGGTGACCCCATAGTCTGCCCCATCGACACAAATGTCACCCACATTCAGAGGGCGTAATTTGATCCTATGCTAATTCCTTCCCTGTCAGGTTGCAGTTGGAAGACTTGCATTAATTAGCTCAGGTAAGTTGTTTCAGTGAGTATCACCATCATGGTCTTGACCTCTTTGCTTGTATTTTCAGTCCCACCTCTCTTCAATTGGAGTTTGGGAGCTCAGCCTAGTGCTTAGCTGTGGATCTCTGCATCTGCTTCTATCAATTGCTGGATGAAGGTTCTATGATGACAATTAAGGTAGTCATTAATCTACTACAGGCCAAGGCCAGCTCAGGCACCCTCTCCACTATTGCTTAGGGTCTTAGCTGGGGCCATCCTTGTGGATTCCTGGGAATTTCTCTACTGGCAGGTTACTTGCTATTTACCTAATGGCTCCCTCAATCAAGATATTTCTTTCCTTATTCTCTGTCTGTTTTTCCCCCATTCAACCATCCCAATCCCTCAAGTTCTTCTCCCTCTCCCCTTCTTCCTTTCCCCTCCCCTTCTGCCTCCCCCTACCCCCACTTCATGCTCCCAATTTTCTCAAGATATCTTGTCTATTTCCCCTTCTATGTATGTTTTTCTATGTATGTTTTAGGGTTTTCCTTGTCACTTGTCTTCTCTGGGCTCGTGGACCATAGGCTTCTTATCCTTTGCTTTGTGGCTAGCATTCACCTATGAGTGGGATGTCTTTCTTTTCTTCTATATTTTTCTCTCGTGCAATATAAATAAGTATTTTTGTCTCTCTTATGTTCCAATATATTGAGGTGGATCGCATAGGAGCCGAGTCTTTGAAGAATGGAGGATGGATGCAAAGTTAGGGTTATCATAGTGAAAAGTACACAAAATGGTTGGGACCATGCGAAATGATCAGGATTAACTTTGTCTTAAAAAGATCTCAAAGATTAGGCATGATTTCAACTTGCTTGTTTAAAAACAGCTGACTAATAACTGTATTTTCTTTCATAATTTTATTATTAAAAGCTGTCTATATTTTATTAATATTCCTTGAGGTTCTTTTGTGTTGATCATACATAACAGCCCCATTAGGTGCATTGCTCCTAAGTTGAAGCAAGTATTCAAAGTAGATATCTGGAGCCAAAAACAAGGCTACAAGACATAAAATAATCTGTTGTTTCTCAAGATATTATATCTAGAAGTGATACTCATTTAAAAGCCTAATTTTAATATAAGTATAAACCGTAATTCATTATTAACACTCTAAAAAATAGTAGCATATGAAAAGTAATTAACACAGTATTCATTTTCTTAAGTATTTTAGATAACTATCAATTTATATACGTATTATTATTATTATTATTTATTTTATTTTATTCAAATGAATGATTTTTTCAAATAAATAACTTAAAGATAAATTTTAGACTTTTTGATGAGTTTTGTAGCATTTTACTTGTGGTCAAAATCATTGAGTGAGATGTCTAAAGAGGCCTCTGTCATAAAAGCACTGAAATCTTTGGTAACTAATTAAAATTTCTTTTCTTAAATTTATAGCTGAGTATAGAGGCACACTGCTGTAAAGCCAGCCTTCAGGAGACTGTAGTGTGATGAAGAGTCCAAGGTCAGCCTTGGCTATACAGTGATTTCAAATCTGGGCTTATCTTTTAGGACCCCAAACCTGTGGATTCATGCAAACAGGAAATCCTACAATTTCCAGTGTTAACTAATAATATTGCTTATTTCTGTTTTTAAACCAGGGTCGTGCTGTGTAGCCGTGGTGGCCTGAAACATAAAGTGTACAATAGGATGATCTTGAAGTGATGATGAGCTGCTTGTTGCCTTGCAAGTGCTAGGGTTATCCATGTGCAACACTGTATTTAAATTAATTGGGAGCTTACAATGGCAAATTTATTCATCTTATTAGAGCTATGAATGACTTATTAAGCAATATGAAAAATAGGTATTTTATGGCACTGCAAAGAATATGAAAATAATTTGAAAAATAATGGAAAAAAGGAATATGAGACTCTTAAACTGATGCAAATAAGTTTTTTGCATAATTTCTCTCTCTGGAAAATTCTTACATAATATATTTTATTGATAACTTATGAATACTGGTCTGTAACCAACCAATTACCTTTCACCTGACTTCCTGAATCTCTGCAACTGCCTCGGGCCTCTAGCCATTCCCATTTTAAAGTTGTATTAGCAGTTATTAATTACATTAATATAACTACATTTTTAATATCTTAATAAATTTGTTTACCAATATTCCAAAATCTTTGAAACCATAGGCAAAAAAAATGCAAGGCCTGA
The DNA here is from genome assembly GCA_001685075.1 of Bramus lutescens. NCBI lineage: Eukaryota > Metazoa > Chordata > Mammalia > Rodentia > Cricetidae > Bramus > Bramus lutescens. The sequence continues at coordinate 141,547 of LOEQ01003132.1, read as the reverse complement.
GGAGATGAATATTTCACAAAGATAAGAAAAGCACCAACCAAGTAGATAAGTTACCTTTTCAAAAGAATAATTAAAAGACTGCAAGATAAGGCTAGGCATATGAAGGAGAGATGAATGAGGTAATACTGAGCAGCCTCAGCAAAGAAATGTTTCACTTTATATTACCTGGATGGTAAATATTTACTTATAATAATGTGAAATTAAGATTACGTCATTTACTCTGACATAGATCTTGAGTCTATTTAAATTTAGAGACTGCATTTATCTCTAAAATCCTCTTACTCTATTGTCCTGTGTTCTCTCAGGAGGACATTTTCAGTACTCATTTCTTGTGTCCTTTGTCTGGTAGCAAGGAGATAGAAGAAAAGGAGAAGCTGCTATTTTCTGTATAATTGAGAAGAACGGGCAGACTTTCAAAGCTGCATGGCTGTGTGTTGGTCAGTACTGTGTTAGGGGCGAGGAATGAGAAGTAGAGAATCTCGTAGAGTACTAGTTATTGTGCCTGGCTCTTCAGCATAGCTTCACAACAATCTGCTTTCGTAGGTGTGGTCCCTTGGTGTGGTGATTGACCCAGGTCAATTGGAATGTTAGGTTTCTACCCAGACAAGAGATTTTATTCTCTTGACCAGAAGGAGTCTTCTATTATTGAGCATTTAAAGCTACAATGACGCTAGAACACACATGATAGCTCACCATGACCATTCTAGGAGGGTCTTAAATTGCGCATGGTTGTTTTCTATATTAATTCACTCAGACAGCTGCTAACTGATAAAATGAAAATATATTCTTTTAAGGAACTATAGATTCCCCCCATCTCCTCTCTTCATTTAATTTCTTTCTCTTTTTACTGTCTTTCTGTTAATCAAGACAGCTTTAGTATTCCCTAGATTTCTTGCTTTCTGCCTTTAGGCCATGATCTTCTCTCGGAACTTTTTTTAAAGAACACCTGCTGTATTAAATTTTTCTTGTTCTCTTTTGTGATGCAAAGCTTTTTTTCCAAAGAAGCTTCTTTCCACTCCCACTGTCCAAGAAATTTTTTCTGAACCTAAGACTTACTATGACTTGAAAACCTTGCCTTTGAAAGGCAGTCATGAATTTCTCCAAAAGACATTACCACTGGTCACATCCCAGTTCTCTATGACTTCATTCTTATTATATTGGTAAAGATATACTTTTACTAAAAGATTGCAATTTCAGCTACTGGGGTTTAAGGTTTCTTTATATCCTTTAATAATGGATTTTGATAGTGACCCTGGCATAAATCACTGCTTCAGAACCAAGCTGAGCTGAACTATTATTTCTTCAAGCTCAAGTTCTGAGGGGCTGGGAACAACCTATTGGCAAGATGATGCTCAAGTGCATCTCTTACCTTTCATCCAAGTTTTCTGGTCTCTGTAGTAAATTAGTCTCAAACATTCTTCCTCCACTGATCCAAATAGGGAATGAGTCTGGTAAATGGCCTGTGATCTAGATATGACCCATTCTTCTCTGTTTCTATTTTTACAAACTCCATACTAGGTTGTATCTCAGTTGACGCAAAAAAACAGTAAGCTGGTCATGCTTGATTAACCCTTGGTTTGGTACCAAATCAACCCAACTCAGCCAATTGTGAGTTTCAGTGTGTGCCTTGGCAAGTCAACGTTTCTCCTTTTTTACTTAAATTGTAGTTTAAAGTTCTTCCTTTCTTCCTCTTTCTTTACAATTGGCTACCTAGGTCTTTCAGATATTCCAAGTTTTTGTAAGGTTTTTAATCGTCTCTTGGCTGTTCTTGTTGTCTATTATTTCCTTTATTATGGCAAGCATTTAAAATCCATCCTTCCACATGGCTCATTCCTGTCCTGTATAAACAATTGCATGCTGTACTCAATCAGCAATACTGTGGCTATGCTGGTATCTCACCTCATTTATATAGTGACATGTTACTTGTCAATAGGACTTTGTTCTATGAAATGCAATATGAAGTAATTATTTCACTATGAAAAAGAAACACTGTATAATCTACTTTGTAAGCCAAGGTCCATCATTAGACATTGTTTTTGATGTAATCAGGAGGCAGAGTAGAAACGAAATGAGTGAATGATTGTATAACCTACCATGCTGTTTCATTTGGCCATGAGCATTAGGAATGTATTCTATAATAATGGAAAATGTATAGCATAGATAATATTTAAAAGTTACAATTTTTATTTATTGGCTGCTATACAATTTATGATTTTATATACATATATTACAGTTTTATATAATTATTACATCTTAGGTTTGCTATAAGAGCATTATCAAGAAAGAACAAATTATATATATATATATATATATNAGAGAGAGAGAGAGAGAGAGAGCATTAATATGTTATGTGAGCTAGGCCATCACTAGGCAATAAAATTCATATTCATTATCACCTTTGAGACAAGATGGCGTAGAAGGTCCTTCTGTCTTTGTGTTGCTTTCATTGATTAATAAAGAAACTGCTTTGGACCTATAGCAAGGCAGAACTTAGGTAGGCAGGAAAGAGAGAACTGAATGCTGGGAGAAAGAAGGGTAGAGTGAGGGAGAGATGTGCTGAGAATTTGCTGGTAGGCCACGACCTTGTGGTGAAATACAGATTAATAGAAATGGGTTAAATTAATATGTAAGAGTTAGGCAATAAGTAGTTAGAGTTTACGGGCCTAGCAGTGATTTAATAAATACAGCTTCTAAGTGGTAATTTTGGGGCTAAGCTAGCTGGGCAGCTGGGACAAACAAGAGGCCTGACTCTCCCTGCAACAACAAGATCTATACATATGGTCTCTTATTGACTGAACCTAATATAAGGTATGACTGTATCTATAGTCACTTTTCATTTCCTCTCCTTATAGTTTCCATTCTAAAACTTACCTTTTCATCACTTGACCAAGTCTTATTAATATGGTTGGTGAATTACAGACTGTACAGTCTACCAATTATCTTTACTCTTTTTTCCTCATCCCTTCTTGTCTCTTTTATTCAATTGTTTAATATGTTTGACTTACTCTAATTTGATGTAGCTTAAAATACTGTATCAGTCTACCAAATTGACCTTCACTATTTCTTTCCTAAAATAGCCAGAACTTTTGACAGAGCTACTTTGGTCTTTTCTGATTTTTTTTTCAATCACACTCATTATAAACTGTCATTTAGCTGATTAGCTGAAAGAGCTAAAATTGTAACTGGTTGTTAAACTGAAATATCATAAAGCATCAAAGGACAATATATATACCAACCTTAGGTGAAATACTAAGTTTTTAGTAATATTTGAAAATTAGTTACTGTGGAAGATCTATGTCCTTAGACACATGAAATTATTAATATCAGAAGAGGTGAGGGAATATTTTTATTTAGAGACAATGGATATGTTTTTGTCAACCACTCCTTATTGTTGTGGGATATTTGTACACTGTGTAAAGGTATATTGCTGTCATTGGTGTAACACAAAGATGAACAGCCAATAACTTGGCAGGGGGGAAAGGCTGGACATCCAGACAGATAGAGAGGAAGTAGGAGGAGGAATCTAGGCACAAGAGAGACACGAGGAGACACAGGAAGTAGGATGGGCAGTGTGACAGAATGTAGATCAATAAAAATGAGTTAAGTTATAAAAAATAGTTAAGGATAAACCTAAGTTAAGGTCAAGCTTTCGTAATTAATAATAAGTGTTCATGTCACTGTGTGTGTGTGTGTGTGTGTGTGAGAGAGAGAGAGAGAGAGAGAGAGAGNGAGAGAGAGAGAGAGAGAGAGAGAGAGAGAGAGAGAGAGAGAGAGCTGGCAGCCCAAATAAACTGGGACTATGATATTAAATGGGCATCCATAGCAGTTGGGAACAAGTTTGGCATCCAATTGGTAATCTAAACAGGATGCTAATAGTCCTTCCTTGAGAGATCGACTTATTTTCAGATATTATTTGGGAAAAAGACACATGGTTCCCATGGACCCCTGAATGAAATTCAAAATGAACATAAGAACAAGGAGGTAAAATTACTGTATGCTCAGACCCTATCCAGTTTAATCACCAGAGAACAAAACAAGGAGAGAAACTAAAGACATCAAGTTCACAGGAGAACTGGACAATAACAAATAAATGAACAAAAAGCATTCTTTTGAAAAAAAGATTTGTTTACACATATGAGTGTTTTACCTGCTTGCATGAATGCACATCACACACATGTCTGTGTCAAAAGCATCAAAAAACAGTTGTTGGCTCTGGGAACTGTTTCCAGGTCCTCTCCAAGAGTAACAAGGGCTGTAAAACACTGATTTAATTTTCCAGTCCCAGAAAACAATTTCTTGATTCTAGAAACATTCCCGGGAATATCAGCTTTATGTCCCTGGTATATACTGCATAAGATAGTGAAAATTTATTATAAGGGCAGTGACTTGAAGAAAGGAGAAGATGGAAGCAAAATTGCAATTCTTCATGGAAATACCCTAGAGTAGAGAAGTGATGGATCATTTTTATCAACTACCAGATTCTTCTAATAGGCACTCTAAGCTGAGTCTCCTTCAGCTACACCACTGTCCACTATCCTTTTGACTCAATCCTCCTTTCTTCATCTATGTGTCTGACCTACATCATGCTATGAAGGCTCTTCCTGGCTGCTATAATATTTTCAAGGAATTTTATCCAATAAATCTTTTGCTATTCTAATTATATCTTGACATCTGCTTCCTGGGATATTTGAATTGAAACAAAATCTATAACCTGGCCCAAAAGACACTTAATAATTTAGATTTTTTTCCTTCATTGCACTGGCCTTGCCCAGTGGAGTTTTCCATTTTGATCTTTAGGACTGCAGAGTCACTTACCTTTTTCATGAAGTCATGTGCTAGAGTACCCTATGATTATCACAAATCATTTGTTCTTGTAATTCCTTTCTTTTTTCTTCTCTGCTTCATTTTGATTAGTTACTGTGACTTTCAGGATAAGTTAGGTAACTTTCATTGTTCAGTACTGAAAATGTGTGGAGAGGATTTTGTGTGAAATTCGTTAAGAATTCATTATAGAGAAAATCATTAAATGAAACATATTCTCCACCGAGCTCATAGTTCTGTGTGACTGCAGATGTCACATTAACCCAAAGTTGAGCTCAATTTTATTTCATTAAGGAAATTTTGATGACTCCTCTGTTCATCAGGAGTCTGTAAGTTTGTGCTAATGACTCTTTTCTTGTTGAGTCACAATCAGCATTCACATATCTTGAACTCATTTAGATTTGTCAAATTATATAATCAGGTCTAAGTAGAAGGTTCAGTGTTTAAAGCATTTTAATGCAAGAGAGGACCACTGTTTGAACCCCTAGAAGCCCACACAAATGCTAGGTGAGAGAGCAGCTTGTCTGTAATTCAAGCTTTGGATGACAGAAACAGAAGATCCCCAGAACAAACTCTAGAGCAAGACTAGCTAAGTAAGGAAGTTCTGGTTTGATTAAGAGACCTTTCCTCAATGAATAAAGTCAAAGGGCATCTGGGATGATCAACTTAATGCCTCCACAGGTACCCACACGCATATGCACACATATTTACATGCATACCAAAACATGTATACACATACAAATACACATCACAGCTAGAAACACGAAAATAAAAAAAAATAAAAGAGAACAGCATAGTAAGTTTTAAAGTTGCCGTGTATTTTGTAGGTCAAAGACTGTGTAGATAACAGTTATGTAAAATTTTATTTTTATAATGAACCTATATGTCTATTCAGTTCTTTCTTGTTAGGCTCTGCATTATAGCTGTCCGCTCTCCCTCTGTCTTTTCTACATGTACTACTTCTGGATAACTTTTTAAAAAGTGCTTGCAAAGTGTATGTTGGCCTTGATTTGTCAATGTGCCCTTTCATTCCAAGGAGATGAGCTACCCTGATTTAAGTAGTCATCTTAATTGTTTCGAAACACACCCCCAATAAATATAAGCTGAGATTGACTGTACCCTTCACCTTTGGTTTGGCAATTCTATCAATCTGAAAGCACTTATTGTTAATAAAATGCAAAGTAATTAATAGCACTGTTTTAATGGTGGTACTTTTTTTAGTGTCTAGTGACAAGATAGAAAATAGAATTGCCCTCAGTTTCCTTTGTGTGTTCATCCATATTTGAGATTTCAAACTAACTTCAAACTCTAAAATGTTAGGAGATAACTCAGTTTAAATTTCTGTTGTTTGTTTGGAACATATTTCTATAATTAGATATTTTTATATAATAAAATTATTTAGTTTATTGTGATAAATCTGAGCCAGAGAAACAAAAATAAAAGATATAAAAACAAGCTATGGTCACAATTTATAGATACAACCAAAATTTATCATGTTTTACTTTTTCTTTAACTATAAATGTGTAATCAATTTCAACTGTGAATTATTCTGACATTAAGAAACAAAATATTGAACAAGATTTGTCCAAATCTCCTCTTTATTTTAAACTTCCTTCTTTTTCTTCCTTTCCCTTTCCTCATTCTCCTTTTATTTTGCTATTTCCTTCCTTCTCATGCAGTTCTTTAGAATTGCTTGTATTTCCCTATGTTGGAGTTGTAAAGGGAATTTCTGTCTTATTTCTGACCCTAAGAAATGGGTCTTTTACCATTACTTATCATATGACTATAATCCAGGAGTACCAGCATCCTTCGGGCCAAGGAAATCCCATCATTCTGTTCTTTTTTTTTACTTAAATAACATTTTTTTTTCAATTTATTTTACATACCAACCAGTTTCCCTTCCCTTCTCCCCTCCTGTACCCTCCCCTTTCCCATCTTCCTCCCTCCCCATTCATTCCTCCTCTATTCTCTTAATTTGTTGATAGTTTCTCTTTCTAGAGTAGATGTTCAATTGTATCAAATGCTCTATCTATTGAGATAATAATATAGTTTCTTGCTTGTGTGTTTGCTAGGATGGTAAATTGTATCAATTTTCAAGTATGTATAGCCTTTTGCTTTTCTAGGATAAAACTCAACTCATCTTGATCCTTCATCCTTCTTATACACTGGAGAGCTCTGCTAACTATAATTTTGCTTTGGAGTTCTACATGATTGTTCATAAAAGAAAAATCTCTTATGATTATTTTTATTATTTCCATCCCCTCCTTCGTTTTTCATCTTCTTCCTTTTCTGATAGTTTTGAGCTTAGCTTGGGTATTTCAAAAATGATGACCTTGTTTAATCAATTAGGAAGGATTCCCTCCTCATTAAATTTAGAAAGATTCAATGGATAAAAGATAGGATTTCATCCCTAAACCTTTAGGTGGAATCAACCCAGTGATTCTGTTTAGTCCTGGAAGGTTCCAGTGGAAGCAGGTGGGCCAAGGAAGGGCTTTATCCTTTTTCTCTGTGTCATTCATGCTTTGCTGTCTTTCATTGCATTTTCTGTCATTGACAAGGAAATCTTCATTTTGCATATTTTATGCTGCTTCCGTTGTGTCTAATTGAAGGGTGGTTTCAGTTCTCCTTATTCCATTTATTTCAAAAACAAAAGTTCTCTATTATTATTAATACGTGTTTTTGCATGGAATAGGTGTGTTGGCATACATTAAATGTGTACAAATATGTAAAGGCAAGAGACTGATGCTGTTGTCTTCCTTAATTTCTTCCCCTCCCACACAGTTTTCAAGCAGGCATGGCTTTCATTGAATCAGGAACTCAATGATACAGCCATACTGAAAAAGAGTAAAGCTCAGGGATGTTCTTGTCTCAAGGTCCCCATCACCAAGATTAAGATCAGATTAGACCACACCTGACTATATGGTTGCTAGGCAAGCATACTCAGCTGTTCAAGCTTCAATGACAAACATTTATTTCCTAAGACATCTCTTAAGTCTTTGACTCCTTTAAACCTGTTTTAAGTTGCTTCTTTTATAGAAATTTAATTTCTTCATGTAGTCTCTTTAGCACTTACAGATATACTCTAACTGGAGAAGTGAATCGTTCCTAGCTATATAATCCCACATTAATAGCTATAGCCCCAGTTTCATAGTCCTAGCATGATTATGTTCCAGAGGTACTGCTGTCTGCCAGGTACTCGTCTCTCTTCAACTTACGTTTATGGTCAATGGATGAGCAAGAAAACTTTAATCAACTGGTATAAGCCTCCATTCCTGATGTGATAGAAGATATGCTGTAGAAGAGGCAGAATTGTATTCTACAGAGTGGATCCCTTCTTGCAAGCACCCTTAGAGATGCTGCACAAGTTTGCCGCAGAGGCATTATAGATCAGTTGCATTGTTTCCATCCTTTACTAGGTCCTAGAGACAGAAAGAAACATGGAGACACAAGATTCTCCAAATCAAAAGTGGCAGCATGGGTTAATCTTTGATTCTAGGGAGAGAAGATATAGGAAATCAATGATGCTGCAGCTTCTAGGGCTGGTGATACAATTAGCACCATGGGGGTCTAGGGCCTGAAGGACTTGTGCCTCCACAGCCAGTTCCATGGAATTACTGGTGTAGGATTTCCTTCCTGGTGCTCTTTTAATTATGCCTTTGTAATTCATTATTTTTTGTGGTATCTACTTGAAGAGAAGTTTAGTTATATAAATATATATTCATTGCTTGACATTCAAAAAGATAATTGATGTGTTTAACCTTGAAAAGAATTAATATAAAGATATATTTCACCAAGAAAATATCTAAAAAATTTAAATAATTGTTAAGAACAATTTACATATATATAATTGGCAATAATTTAAAGTTTAATAGCAATATATTGCATATAACATCTACATGTAAATATACTGTGGTAAGGATTCTGGCCTCAAGAGCAGACACATTGTCCTGGCTTATATGATTTTATTTTAGGCTGATGTCTAGGCATCTAAAATTGGAAAGGCTATTATTCTAGGTGCTGATATCTGGTCTTTGTTGGGTGAGTGTTTTGTTTCTTGGTCTGTTTCCTGTCTGGTTTTTAGGAGAATGTGTGGGCTGTGTGTGGCCTGACAGGAAATTCTTCTGGAGGACTGCTAGGTGTGGTCACTAGGGTTCTAGGTAAAATGTGTTTCTGAGTATTGGGAGATAACACTTGGGAATGGGGGGATCAGGAAGTTTACAGGAGGAAGGAAGGCAGATATTCTACCAGTATCTGCTTTGCTAGTCCCCTGGATGGAGTTAGTGAGGAGAGGCCACAGCCAAAAGGCAGCTTCAGAGTTTCAGATGACAGTGGAGAATTAGATTGAAGAGTAAAGGAACAAATGAAAATTTTCAGTTAGCCTACCTGTTTCCCTGGCAGGAATGATTAATATGTAATTTATAACCCATGTGATTCTTGTTTTATAAATATATATTTATTATCAACATATTTTCTGTCTTTTTTCAAAGTTAGATGATTACTTCCTATTTTCTCTGGCATAGCAAGATCATCCCTTGTATATCATCAGGAGTACAATTACTGTTGTAAAAAGTCTTTGCAGAGCAGAAACAGAAGTACGTACTGGGTATTCTACCAAAGTACAAGTACCAATATGAATGTAATATATTTTCTGTGAGCTGAACAATGCCAAGAAATTTAGGCTGCCATGAGAACTTTAGAACACAGTGAGCATCTTGATGATATAAACCTATGTAAGCTAAGTAAAATTTTAAGCTTTATAAGTTTTAGCTACAGTTTAACATTGAGTATTACATCATAGCTTTACATAAAAGCAACACTTCTAACATCAAGTAAAGACTGAGCAATGTCCTAATACCTGAAGTTGCCAATGCTTTAAATATCAGATGATCACACATTCAGATATTACCCTTTAGTCTTTAGTTCTAATAACACACTGATTTAACTTCAGGCTAAAGAAGTTGCTACAATAGAATAGCATATCATTCTATTGTATCTTGCAATATGTCACGTTTTGTTGAATCAATTTGACTCCTTCATTGTGTTTTGTTCCTGGTTCTTACTCTCTTCCTTTGCTTTCAGATCCTGCTCAGTTTGGTCCCAGAGTTTCTCTGCCCTTTAACTGAGGTCTCACACAGCATTTATGTAATGAATCTTCTATCATGAATCTCTGACATCTATCATGGGTCTTTTTGCTATCTCATTTTTTAGAGTTAAGTTACCTAAATGTGAAGCATTCACTTTCCTATGACAAATGGCAGACGATAAACCAGCGTTCTGTCCTTGCTCATTCTTCATAGGTTCTATTCACTTTGTAAAAAAATACGAGCACCCAACAAGACAAAACAAATAATAAAAAAACCAAAAATGAATAACACCCAATTTCTTTCATCCTTTCCCTGTCTCCACCCTATGATAATACTAAAAATCCCTTTCTTGAATTTGTGAAATTTTCTTTCCAGTCTTCACGTTCTCAAGTTCTGTTGTAGTCTTTTGGTCTTTTCTTCACCCATTGATTACCTATGTTATTATTTACTATTTTTTCTCTTTATTAAATGTCTTTGGGATAATATATACCCTCATTAGCATTAGTAACCAAGTCTATGATAATGATATCTATAAAGCTATTTCTCCTACAGTCTGGGCTCTCTATGTCTGCTTCACCTAACTACTAACTTCACTTTCTTACCATATTCCATATTTTGCAGTGCAGTGTAAACCAAAATTAGACTCCTCTGTCTCAGCTATTGCCTCTTCTTTTTCCTTAGGTTGTTGACTAAGTTACTTGCGAACTGAAAGCCCTTATCTTCATGTTTATGCATATCCTAAAACTGGTCAATTACTATGGGATATTCCAAAGGACTCCAGGATCTGATTAGAGTTTTCAACCAACCTTATCCCTGCCTTACCATGCCTCCACCACTGACCCTACCTGTCTATGCCTCAATCACCACCAACCCTGCTTGTCTGTGTTCCTTCCTGATCCGTACTGGTGGCCACACACATTATCAAAAAGGAAACCTGGATGTCCATGTTAAGTGTTTTAATGTAGTCATATTTGATTTGTATTGCAATAAATAAAGCTTGCCTGAGTATCAGGGAGTAAAGCAGCTGTGCTTGTCAGCCTTACTGACCAGGCAGTGGAGACAGGCACCTGTAGTTCCAGTAGTCACACTGGTTTGTCATAGAAACCAGGCAGAAGTGGTGCATGCTTTTAATCCCAGAACTAGAGAGTAATATAAAAGAATTATGCTGAGATTCCTGGAGGCAGGATCGCCATTTTTGGACTGAGGTAGAGGAAAGAGCCAGTAGCTGGCTACTTTGCTTTTCTGTTCTTCAGTTTGAACCCCAATATCTGTCTCTGGGTTTCTATTAATCAAGCTACACTTTAATTTGATATCAATCCTGCTTCCATGTCATCTTCTGGAAACTGAAATTTGGCTGAGTGTCACATCTGAATAAGTTAATTTTAGTAACCCATTTTCTTAAGATAAATGGTAAACTCAACCCATAACAATTAATTGGTACTTGCTTATAAAATCTGCAGCCTAATTTTTTACTTCTTCAATCAACAGACATCTTAATTATTTCAGAGAAATGTTCACATTTACTGATTCCTTCAGTAAATAAAGCCTGAGAATCTAGTCCATTTCAAGTATATAATGTCGGGTAACATATACCTGTAAAATCCTTAATCATAAGACAATCAGACTGAAGGTGTACAGATACAAGCAAGGGCTGATAACTTGGTTAACTTGAGGGTGGAGAGTATTTTGTATAGTCTTGTCAATTTAAGTCACTTCAAAATAGTCAAAATGTAGATAGAGAACAGAAGTCTTAACAGCTTTTAGCTGTTTTCAGTGAAAGGAGATGCCAGACATTACAGAAGCATTGCAAAGTCTCTGTGTGAAATCTGTCTGATGTGTTCAAGGAAACGGATGGAGAGCAATGTGTCAGGTGTGTTTAGCTGAGAATTTAAGGAAAGCATGACTTTATTTCTCAGAAATATAACTGGGTATGCCTAGTGATAAATGGGTACTAGGGGGCAATAAATGGATATTAGAGGAGCAATGATGTAGATAAAGACACTATGAAAAATATAATAAATAATTTTTCCTTCTAGCACTAAGTCATAACTTAGATGAAACCACTCCTCATAGTATATTTCAAGTTGTGTACAGTTCTTACCTAATCTTAATTCCTAGCCCTGTTGTTAATATATCTGCTAGTTAGCCTATATTATTTGTAGTTCATTCTACCACTCAAGATTTTTATTTAATGTGATATATCCTCTCCTTTATCATGATATGTGGGTTATTTTTCAGAATGTTTAGAAGAATAAATTTCTGTAGATAAAACCAAAACTAAAAGGGTGGGTGGATGACAGCAGAGAATTTGAAGTCAACAGTAGCTTATTGTTTTCTGGGAGAAGTGAACCAAGGTAGTTACCTGGTAGTAGTGCAGGGAAAGGAAGAAGATGAGATGTACACAGGCCAGGACACACACAAAAAATTTAAAATGTTGTATCCTATGCACAACTTATTTTTTGTTTATTTACGCTGTTAGAGATTGCCAACTAAATTTTCACATGATGTTACTATTATTATATTAGTTAGAAACCTAAGAATTCCTATACAACATTTTTGTTCCACTTCATTTGAAATTCTCCTAATTCAAGGTTCATTCTGAAAAACAGCTAGTGAATAACCACCTTTCTTTTATGAATATGTGTTTCAAAATATATTGCATTATGTTCCAAAAATATATTACATTATTGGGAAACCTATTATTATTATTTTATGTATTCCTACAGAAATTTGACTTTGCTCTAAAAGTCGCTTACTTGTGAAATACGAAAAACTATTCTTTATTCCATTAGGAAAAATTACCATTTATACGATTTCTCAAGATTTTTTCTGAACATTCTTTTCCACATCACAATCTTCTATTTTTATGTCTTCCATGTCTTTTTTCTTTAGCTTGTGACACATGGTTATTTAATACAATTATAGATTTTTTTATCTTCTTCCTCTTTGTCTAATCTGGGTTAAGGATTAACTTTAACGACAGTGTGCCCTGAAAATTTTCTGTTCTGACTTTGTTTTGGAAGTACTGGATTCTAAACACAAAACAAACGTCTCCTTTCATACAGGCCTATGATATAGACATGAACCACACATGGACTGTATTCTCATTCAGGTTATTCCTAAAGGCTGAAGAAAGACAGGAAATGTTCATACCATTCTAGGGCTTACAACAGAAAACAAAACAGGGCCAAGTGATGGAAAAAAGATATGCTCATTTTTAGGGTAGATCAACAATAAAAGGGTATTAAGTTAGTGGGATTGTTTTGTGAGGGAAATGTTCTTCTATGCCCATATACAGTACCTGAGATATCTGAGGAAAAAGAATTGTACTCATCTTTCATGAATAAACGGACAGATATTAATGAAATAGGAAGACAAAAAAAGCAAAGAGAAAAATGGTTTGAAGAGGTGATATGTTCTCTCTAATGTTATGTTTCTCTGTTTAAAAATTCAATAGTTCATCATTTTCCTCTGTTCTTGGTGTATGGTAATTAATTCATATCAGATCCATTCATAAGTGTCACTATCTTGTTCAGTGAGCGTCATTATCTATTTTGTCTTATATTGATCATCTGCCATGTGTTACAAAATTAATGTGCCCATCTTTCTAATTTCTCTCTTTAACACATGTATAACTTATATAAATTACAATAAAATGCCTAAGACATGTAGAATTGCCTCCTTGTTTATCCATGTGTGTCTGTATTTTTAAAATCTCTGCTCTGCTGTGGAAAGGGAGCACAAACATTCCTCAACCCCCTAACCTCTCTGGTCAATTTGCAGGGGCTTTTTCCCTCTGGCTACTACCTCTCTCTTCCTATACCATCCCAGCTTGCACCCAGGCTTCCCTTCCCTTCTTAGGGGCCATAAGATCCCCCAGCTCAGCCTGCTCTGGGGCTGGGATGGGGTGGTGAGTGCAACCTGCAGGAGTTCCTTTGTTTCACTAAGCCTGCATGCAACAAGCTAGTCCTTTTGTCTGCTAGGTCCCTGGAAGCAAGTGGCTCTGATCCTATAACAGAAGATCCACCTGAGAGCATTTGAAGGAAGACATGGGCAGGCGCCAATGCAAGAATTCCTCCGGCAATCTGAAAAACAACATGATAACACCAGAACCCAGTGAACCTACGACAGGAAGATTTGAACACCCTAATCCAGAAGAAGTAGAAAAAATAGACATTATG
>LOEQ01003132.1:109409-123310 GCA_001685075.1 Bramus lutescens | reverse complement strand
ATGAGGTTCAGTGTGTCTGCCTTTATGTTGAGGTTTTTGATCCATTTGGACTTGTGTTTTGTGCATGGTGATAGATATGGGTCTATGTTCATTCTTCTACATGTTGATATCCAGTTATACCAGCACCATTTGTTAAATAAGTTTTTTTCCATTTGATATTTTTTGCTTCTTGTTCAAAAATCAGGTGTTCATAGGTGTATGGATTAATATCTGGGTCTTTAATTTGGTTCCATTGGTCCTCCTGTCTGTTTTTATGCCAATAGCAGACTGTTTTCAGTACTGTAGCTCTGTAGTAGAGTTTAAAGTCTGGGATTATGATGTCTCCAAGAGTTCTATTATTGTACAGGACTGTTTTGGCTATCTTGGTTTTTTGCTTTTCCATACAAAGTTGAGTACTGTTCTTTTGAGGTCTGTAAAGAATTTTGCTGAGCTTTTGATGGGCATTGTGTTGAGTCTCTATATTGCTCTTGGTAAAATTGCCATTTTTACTATGTTAATATGAAGTAGATAAAGTTAAGACTCTGTTGAATAGATATCCTTGTCATTACAATTTTTCACTATTTAATATTTCTCATTTTTTAGAAAATTTTTCATCAATTATTTTCTGAGAAGAAAAAATGGAAAACCACTCTCACCAACTTGCAAATGTGCACAAAAGCTTAATAGCAAACCTTATAACACATGTTTAAAGATAGACATTTATGTTGAATTTCATAGTCAACACTTAGATGATTTCTTACTATTTATTTCCAGAGTAAAGCAATGCAGTCACCAATGTCAGAACAACTCCTCTTTTCATTTCTAGGCACTGCAGATTTTCCGGGAAGGCCACCAAAGCCTAGTCCTTAGGTACCAAATGTGAATAATATTTTAAACATAACACAGGAGCATGGGAATATAAACCTAGGAAAAATCGATTCAAAACATTTTCAAGATTTGCATTGTACTATGATTTGCATTTCTTCATTACTGCAACTACTTTTTATAAAGATCATCCATATGCATATCAATAAACAGCTTTTAAAACTCTCTCATCTCTGTCTGGAATAACATTAGTAGGTTTAGTCTTGGGAGATGGGATTGTAATTAAGTTTACTGTGAGTCAAAAGCAGTTCAAAGAGATTAATTTTAAGCATTGAAAACCTCAAGACACTTCATATGATGGCATGCATCCAGAAGTTAATCTAATTATTAGATGACAATTCTAGCATTGATGATTACCTCACTTAATTGTTTTCACGTTGCCTCTTTGGGAATTCTTTACATGAAACAAAGACAGAAGGTCTTTTTTTTATAGAGTAGGGGAGATATACTTCAGAGAGAGAGAGCCTGAACTTACCAGCTGTATCTTCTGAGTTAAATAATTATTGTGAATAATATTTTCAGTTATTTGATTATAATTTTTAGAGAATTATTTAAATAAATCTAATATAAGAACTTTGTATTCCAGTTGAGCTTGATAACATTTGTGTTATGGAAATCAAAATTATTGAATTAAAAGTATAAAATAACTCACCTTTGATGTTCAGAGTGTTCAGAGTGTGCTCATCATTATCCAAGCTATGCCTCATCTCATACATTCCCATGAGAACACTCTGCTGGATTGCTGATCAAGGATGAGGGTCACAGGAAGTTGAGTTAAAGCAGTTAGTTTTATTCAGAAGTGTCCAACATCAATTCCACTTGCATTTGGGTGCTCCTAGCCTTTTACAAAGCAGCATATTATTTCATAATTTGAAAGGTAACGTTTTCTTCCTTGTTTGGAAATTATGCCCTAACTTCTGAGCAACAAACAATGAAACTAATTTACTTTCTCTTTTATCTTCCTCTTTTAGGTGCTCAGGAGACAGACTTTTGGAGTAATTGCTTTGATCTTCTTTCCACTCACAAGATTGATAAATGAACCTGCAATGAGTATATTATCTGCTATTTTTCATCAACATGCTATACAACTAGACAACCAATAGTTACATATGGTTTATTTCTCTTTTTAATTTCTGGGCAATGGAGACCTAATATCTATTGAAATCCTCTTGGGAGCTATCCCAGTAGTCCCTAATATAGAGGTGGGAGTTACAAAGGTAGGGGCCCTTAAGAGTTCTGATGAAAGTCATTCATGAAGGAATCTTTAATGACCCGTGCTCTAGAGTCAAGAGGTTTCATGTGCTCACTCAGCTGATAATTAAATTCAACTATACTTTTTAATCTAACATGACAGATGAAGGGTATAATTAAAAATAAGAATATGAGTTGTTCTTTCTGTAATAGACAGCAAAGTAGATACAAAAAATGCAGAGAATTTTGAGACTGGTATGTCCAGCCTTGGATGATAATTATTCCACTAATTGGACATGTGACATTGATAAAGATGTTAACTTCTGTAACTCACAATATCTTTCATGTTTAAGAGGAGATTACATTTCCTAGACCAAAATGACTTGTGGAGAGGATCTAATGAGAGATAATTGCAAAGCAATTAGCACATAGACATTAGTCATCTCATTCAACATTTACTGTATGCTGCCAAGTATCAGATGTTATTGTAAAGACATTTGAAAATAAACAAATTATAACTCCAGATTTTTAATTCTATTATTTACCTTTAGACAAATAGAAGTACACAGAAGAGTAGGTGGAATTGCATTATAAGATTAAAACGCAATTAGACAGAGAAAGTAACTTACCAGAGACTTCAGAAGAGAAAGCAAATTCAAGCAGAATTTAAGTGCCAACAATTAAATTCTACAATATAAAACAGAATTCTTTTCTTTCTCTCTCCCTTCTCTGATTATGTTTATAGTTAGAATTCAAACTTATAAAGAAGATAATCAAAGAGGGTAATATAAATTTTGTTTCATTTTGTCTTAAGAGAGAAGGCATTCTGCAGTCCTCTTAAAATGTCATTTTAGGAATCACACGAGAGAGAGAAGAAAAATGACAAGTGAAAGAAGCGTTACTTTAAAGCCTTCTACAACACAGAATATATAACTTACACATCAATTTGAAAGAGAATGAATAGTCTAACTTGATTCCATGGGGTTGTTTGCATTGCTAGCTTTCATATTCAATGAGATTGAGAAAACATCATAAAAAAAGAGGTGATGGCTCATGTGTGTGGAGGTATGATAGGGCTGAATATTAGTGTGGCATTCATACCATACTCAATTGTGTGGCACCTGTCCTGAAACCAAGAGGGAAGATCAAAATAAATACAGAGATGAATGTAATCAGCATTTGATAATGAAATACATATCCCCATGAGCTTAAGCTGGCATATGGCATAGCAATGGAAATGCAAGTTGTTAGAAACAGGATTTTAACATGCAGACTGTACATCAGAACAGCCTAGGTGGTTAAACATGGATAAAGATTAGGATTAGGTAGAACTTATTTTATGATTACAATACTACAGATGGTGTTGCTGAGATATTGCCATGAAGTATCTTACTAATGATGTAAGCATATTCTAACCATTTTCGACAATAAAGTTGAGGTGAATTGACATTTAAAACGTTATGCATGTAAAGAATGAGGGAGACAGGGCTGGAGAAATAGCTCGTTTGGTAACGAGCTTGGATGGCAAGCAAAGTGAACCCAAGTTTAATACTTAGAAAACCAGACAACAAAACAATCCAAACCAGGTGAAGTGACTCACGTTTGTGACCCAGGCGCTGTGCAGGTGGAGAGAGACAAATGGCTAGATATCCCTGGCCAATCTGCCTTATTTAGTGAGTTCCATGTCAGTTAGAGATTCTTTCAAAAAGAATGACCCATGCCTGGTCCTGATGAAAGAAACCAGTTTGTCTTCTGCATTTCATGTACAGGCACACACATATGCACGCATGACACACACACACACACATGCTTGCATGCACACACATGCACACAGATGCACACACACAAAGAGATATAGAGAGAACTGGGAAGGCAGGGAGCGGCACAGACAGAGAGACACAGAGAGGAGAAGAAAGACAAAGATATAGATAGAGATAGAAAGAGAGACAGACAGACAGACAGATAGGTGAAAAGACTACCTAGTAACTACCTAGAGTTGCAACTCAAATGTTCTTAACCATTGTCTTGATTTTGTTTTTTGTTTGTTTGTTTGTTTTATTTTATAATCCGTATGCAAGCCTAGAAGCCAGTTGCTTGTTCCCAACAATCAGAGACTCGGAAGTTATCTGCCTAACGTTAAGACATTTAACCCACGGACTGCAGTTAATATATTCTAGCTCAGGAATGGTCTTCACCTGTTTATCACAGATTGAAAACTAACTTCCTAACCTGGCTCACTGAACTATGTCAACATCCTTCTCCTTCTATCTCCTTGGTCTTGACTTTGCATTCTCCTGATAGTCCCTGTAGGACTCTGGGTAACTAAATCTGGAGTGAATAAGCACTTCATGTTATCTGATCTATGAGAAAGATCTTGTTTTATTGGATGTGAGGAAGGAAACCATACAAAATAACAGCTGAAATGCTACAAAACTAAAACAAATTTGTATAATGAAGAAGCAACTAAACATAAGTGATTTATGAAGTATTCCCTAAAAAACAGAGATACTGATATATATACTACAGGGCATATAGGAGCTCTGATTTAATGTTGAGAAATATTGGATTTGCAGCTACCTAGGGCTTTGGTTTTTATAAGCGTCTTTCATTATGAAATTAATTATTTAAATAATTACAACAGTGTAGATGAACCATCATCTCAAAATAGAACACAAGTTGCTTCCTGCTAGTACCCTAAGGGGCCTTTTTGTGTAGTTATTTGTATATTAACTGTGTCATTGCTCCAATTCACGAATTTGTGCTTTTTGCTTTATGGATTAAACACTGCCTGGGCTATAATGTTGTAACTACCTTTGTTTTTCCTTTCTCTTTTCTTGTGGCCAGGTTAGGATTTTACCAACAACTGACATGGTTTGAAGGGAGGCTGGAGGTGAGAACAGCATGTCTGCAGGGTAATTCAGGTTAAATATATGTGCATTTAATTATTTACACTCCAATTTCCATATTGCAATTTGGAGTTCTGGGAAAGCAATAGAATCTCAGTTTATTGCTAACAGCGTGACACTTGAGTTTTCAGAGAAGGGTTGATATGGGGCTAATGAGATTTAATGTGGGATATTTGGCTTTGCTCGAAATTGCCTTCCGCTCTTTCAATACATAGTAAGATTTCGCTAAGTCCCTTATCTTTAGGATATCCTTTAAATTGAAAGCTGGATACTGTAAAAAATGATTTTAAAAGTAATTTTCAAAATGTATAGCAAGATTCTTTACTTGTTTCAACCCTGGAAGAGGGAGAGTTATGAAACTACATGAATTCTTGTTGGAGGAGGAGAATGGAAAAAAGCAATATATATTAGGAACAACCAAATTCCTGAAGGATGTAATACTTTCATGGCTTATAGACATGACTGTTGAGGTTATGGAGTATATTTCCATGAAAATAATGATGTGTGGTTCCATATTTGTAGAATCATGGAAATGAGAAATGCTGATGTATTTCTGAGAATAAAAGGAGCAGGTAGAATTGGTGAGATGAGAGGCACAAAGGAAGCATTGCTTGTATTTTATTAGTTTTGTTGCATAAAATTATTTCAGAATTATTTGTGTTATACAAATAACTTTGATTTGGGGTAATGTATGACTCACAGAAATTCAGAGTTTTCTTTCTGTGTGTGGGATATTTCTTCCTATTCCGCTCTCCTTCTAATTCTGTCCAGTTTCCCTATCAAGTGATTCAGGTCCTTCTGTAACTAGATTCCCATCCTGGTTCGTGTCTTTATCTACTGATCCGATAAGGGTGCTCTTCCTTTTGTGTCCACTATTAATTGACATTAAATGATTATTAGTGAAACACAAATGCCATGCAGGAAAACAAAAGATGGACAGTTTGGGAAGATGAAGGCATCAACCCACCAGTAAGACATCTTGAGTCTAAGCATGCATTTATTGGAAAAAGCACAAGATATATCAAGGAACTTTTTAAAACACTAAATTTTGAAGATATCCACATTCAGCGTTTGAGACTTTAAGAAACATCTTTGTTGTTGAAATGTGACAAAGCCAAATATCAGTAAGAATTCCAAATAAAAGACGTAGACACCAAACCCAATGATCTCATCCTACATGAAATAAATAAAACTTTACACAATGACAGAAAATATATTCTCTGCAGATATCCCTGGGAGATACTCAAGATTTATCAGATGTTGATTTAATGAAAATGTCTCCTTCAATTTTAATAACTTAATATAATTGTGAATTTATTAATTGAAGACATTAAAATAAGTTAGGAAGATGACGCTTTGAACCTTATACTTTTATTTTAATAAAGTATATGTTCAAAGATAAGAAAACAACATTAGGCATGAGAAAAGCCTTCTTAAAGATAAAAATAATGATCTGGAAAACACATTAATAAAATTTGTGACAGTTTACAACTGAGAATAAGCAATAATTCTAAAATATACAATTTATAAAATTTCCATGACCATAAATAGAAAACATCTTTATCTATACATGAAATTTAATTCTTCCTATTTAGGAAATTCCAGACACAGATGATTCATTCATAACTGATTTTACTTAGTTGGGAAATAATTCAAACATAGTTACTGAGACCAAAATTAGAATATGTTGAAAACAGACAATGCCAGTCTTCAGAGATGGAGAATTTTACATGGATTCATCAGTTGATGTAAAGTGTAAAGAAACTCAGTAATGACATAGATCACCCAAACAGTGACTGTAACACTGGTCCAAATACATAAATGTAGAACCTTCAAAACATTCATTTCTTAAAGTCTAAACCATAGAAGCAACATAACAGAGAGATACTTATGTTATTTATTATTAAGGTTAGAAAGGAAGGAAACAAAATATTAATACATATTGACTTTTCCCATCACTAATTCAGGGATGTACAGTAAAATAAATAAAAAATGTGCACCTCTGAAAATTGCACATATTTCCCATTTAATGTGATTAACAAAATATGGAGATGTTAAGGAGAAAAGAGAATATTTTTATAACTATGTCCCGCAACAATATTTTCTTAGAGTAATAACAACCTGTTAACATAAAAAAGTATGAAATCATTTGGGAATTACTATGTTATTTGAAGAATTTCTCTACCTAACATTAGGCTCTTTTCTAAGACATTTGAATCTTTTTGATTACTATGTGCCAGTTCTTATGATTATATCATTTTGGAAACTATTATTAGTGGATGGGAAGTATTGTATCTCTGATTTTCATATCTCTGATGATAAATGAAATTGTCTTTCATATACTTAGTTTTTTGTACACTTTGCTTAGAAAAATGACTATTTAAATCCTTTAGACACTTAAAAAAATTGATACAAGTCCCTGGAAACAAATCCCTGATTAGATACAAGAATTAGAAATCTTTCTCCAGCAGGTTGTTGGTGATGTATTTACTTAATTTCAACACTTGGGAAACAGAGGCAAGTGGATTTCTGTGATTACAAGGTCAGCCTCATTTACAAAAGTGAATTCTAGGACAGCCAGAACTGTTACACAGAGAAACCTTGACTTATTTCTGTAAGATTGGTAATAGACTCTGCTGTGTAGCTTTTGGCTGTAAATTAAACATTCGTCTCTAAAAGGATGAAGGAGGTTCTTAAGAATGGAGGTGTGGGGGAAGCTAAAGAAGGGGCAGGAGGGTATGTATACATGTCATGAATACAGTAATCTTGAATGGAATCCTCAAAACAAAACAAAAACGAATTAAAGAGGTAAAAACAATCCCCCAAACCTCACATTGTTTAGGAAGTTCAATAAACTCAAACCATGAGATGACTCCCCAGTGTTAAATAAGTAATAAACAATACCTAGTGAAATGAGGAGACTCTCAAATGGGATTTGCTTAAAAGTAGGCAGAGCATGACACAGCAGCTTTCTTGCATTATCAAACATGGTGGGTGAGAATCTCAGTAATTCGCCTTCAGTCATCCATGCTCCCAGAAACCCTCTCTTATGTTCCTATAACTGACATCAGTGAAGTAATTCCTTCTCAAAGCTAGAATTAAGCAGAATCATTTCTTTGGCATTCTATCAGTGCCCTACTTGAAAAGGTGATTTTTTTTTTAAATTCTCAACTGGAAATATCATACAATAGTGTCCCATCCATTGCTTTTAATATTGAGAAAGAAAAGATGATTCTCTTAGAGAAAAAAAAAACACCACTGGGGGGAAAAAAGAGAGAGACAAATCAAGAAAACTCACAATGTGTTAAAATATAGGTGGAGAAAAGTATCTTAAGCTTATATCTAAATAACAATAATATAAAATGTGAAACAATTTATTATAAGGTGTAATACTTGTGTGGTATGAGAATCTTCACCAGAATAATCTAGTAAAATTTGTGACCTTCAAAGAAAACTTAAAAAAATCATTAGATATTTTGATAAAAGTAGCTAAAAAATACAAGTGAAATAAAATTAGCCTGTATTCAGGTTATAATACCAATGCATCGTGCTAAAATAAAATGGACTAGTATGTATAATATAGTCAATATTAGTCTATGATTTAATAGTCTGAGATTACTTTAAATTATAAAGCTATAGTCTCATCTTAAATCAAGGATACTGGTACCATGTGAACTTTCTTAGATTCTATTATAGAATGAGAATTAGAGAACCTCAACATATCCAAAATAACTTCAGTATAAGCACTTCCCTGAGTCTTGATCATGCTGTTGACTGCACTCCTTGCTTGAAGAAGAAAGCAGCATAAATAATAAACAAAGAAGCAAATACATTGTTTGAACTTTTATTTATTTTTAATAAATTATTAGCAGATGTATTACTGCTTTTATTTTGGGGAATATTAGGTAAAATAAATTATGAATTGAGAGAAATAACAAATTGCTTATCCACTGAGACTATGACAATAAGGTTTGTTCTGGCTAAAGCCTTTTCCCGTCTTGTGTATGCCAGGATAACTTTGGAGTTCAGATACACAGCTTTACATAAAGATGCACAGGTTGTCAAGAAGATTTTTTCTTGCAACCATCCACCACTGACTCTGGTGCTTGCATTTGCCCTAACCCTTCAACAATGAGCACTGAGTCTTCAGAGTGTGATGTAGACATTCTATTTAGAGTTGAACATTCATTCCACAGTCTCTTATTCTGTTTTTTTCTTTTTAATCAACATCCTTAGCTATAGGAGTAATGCAAATTAAATTTAATTTGAGATTTAACCTTACTCCGGTCAGAATGGCTAAGATCAAATAAAAGAAAAACAAAAAGCAAAATAATACAAAACAAAACACCATCGACATAAAAAAACAAATGATAGACAAATGCTGGTATAAATCTGAGAGGGGAACACTTATTTACTTCTTATGGAAGAACAGACGGGTGTAGCTAGTATATTAATCAATGTAGAAACTCCTCAACACTTAATGACTCTTAATGATAACCAGCTGACTTGGGGTATCCTCATGAGCTTATTTATTGATTGAATTGGCTTGTTCCACACAAGATATCAGCATTGAGATACGTCGGGGCACATATTATCTTTCACATTTTAATTGCAATAGGACTTTTAAAATCCGTTCCTTTCTTCTGTTTGTCCTCCCTTGGTCCCTGGAGTCTAAGCTTTCAGATCTCTTTTTTTTTGTAGGTTGGAAGGTCAGAAATTATGGAAAAATAATTGAGGGACAATGACATATTGGATCTGGGTTAGAATTGGGAGAGATTAGGTATTTCTTTGGTAAAAGACAATAGCAAAAACAAACAAAAATAATAAAAATTTCAAAAAGATAGAAAATCATGTTGTAAAGTTCTCTTAACATTATTAAAGCTACACTAATATTCTTTTTAAAAATTTTTCCATGAAAAAGACTGAATGAGTCTGAGAGTAGACATTAGGATGAGAGGTTAATACGCAAAACTTGACTTGGTTTAGGAATACCACTGAGAACCAAACCTCTCCCAAAGCATTTCTCCTGCATTCTTTGCTTATCTTGTCAGGGCTTCAAAAGTTTCTGTGTAGTAGTTTTAGTTTTCCTATAAGTATGCTCCCACGCAGCTGTAGTAAGATACAGGGTGTCTCCCAGGCCAACCATAAAACAACTGTAAATATTGCCATGCCCTGTCTCTGGGCTACAGCACAGAAGTGGAATCTCTCCCCTCCTTTCTGCTTGCAAATAATCACTAAATTCCAAGGATGATAGTGGAAAAGGAGAAAATGAAAGAGAGAGGATATGTCAGAGTGAGGGAGGAAGAAGAGAAGAAATGGAAAGGAAGATGAAGACTTGGAGAGAAAAGTAAGAAAAGGAAGAGCAAGAGAGAAATGCATCTTGGGGGAAGTACCATTCCGCAGGGTTCAGAGGTAGCAAGCTATGAGCTCATATCCTAAACTAAGTCATTGCATTACAATGCCTAAAATAATTTAACAATTTCTATGTTTTCTTCTAGCGGGAGAATATTGGAATAGAAAGTTCAAGTCTTTGTTTTCATATTTCAAGTTTCTATTTCATTTATAAATGTTATCATAGTATTTTGTTATTTTTATTTTAATGGATATAGCTAGCAAAGGAAAAATAAATACACAATTTTAGGATAAACTTGGGATTTATAAAACTTCACACTAACAGACTTTGAAAATATTTTAAGTAGTTTAATTATGTTTCTCTCTTCTTTAGCCTTCTTTATAATCTTGCTACTTTTTAAGGAAAATAAAGTTATCATTAACATACTTGCAAAACTGAGATTATTATATTTAAAGACTAAATAAGTTAGTATGAATGAAGTAAATGATTGCTCTTAATGGGAAATCTAGGAGACCATTCTATTCCATTTTCCTAAATTTTCATTCAGCATTTGAAACTAATAGAAACATTATTTTGTAAAACTGATCTCCACCTTGTCCTACCAAGGACTGGGAGCGGTGACATTAATCTGTTGACTGTTGCTGAGCCCATCAGATATGCTTCATAAATGCACACCTGCTGTGCTGTTCAGAGAACCCGTGCTTTATGATGCTCCATTGAATACACCGGACTGACAGCTTAAAAGGGCAGAAGGAAAGATAGGCAGGTGGGAAGTCCAAGAGGAAATGAGTTAATAATATACCAAAATACACTCTTCAAAGAATCTGGTTATTACTTGTAAGTAATAGAGTGACCAAGGTCTTGAATGAAGTCTATATAAGACATGCAGTATTACTACTAGATATAATAAAATAGATAGACTCCTAACACTGAACGGATACTGAATATAAATTCTGAAATCCACAGAACCATAGGATTTTTTTGCAAGTCTGAGTTATTTAGAGATAAAAGCCTTGACTGTGAACTAGCCAAGTTGTGTACATTACTTGCACAGTATTAAAATGTACAGAACATTTATCAAAAATTGGCTTATTATAGTCCCTTATGTAATATTACATTTCTGAAGTTTCAACAAAAGGTCTATAAAAACCTCTGTGTAGAGCGGCATAATGACTCCCATTTGTTCTAAGACATAGCTCAGTCTATGGAAAACATTATAAAGAAATTTCACTCAGCCTGAAATATATTGATTCCTTTGATATAGTCATAGTAGTTCAAGCATGAGACTGAATATAAATAGGTCTTACTAAACTTAGCTGGGTTTTTAAATGACACACCCCTTCCAGCAAGTGATAAGTGCTGGATATTGTTCAATTTAAGGTTTATAGAAACATGGATCTTAAGGTAAAATATTCCAAGACTTACTCTTTCCTTCTCAATTGAAATTGTGGGAATGTATCGGTTTTTTGTTTGTTTGTTTTTCTTTTGGAACTTTTAAATTTGCTCCTTTCAAGTGGAAAAGCTTGAATGTTTAAAATGATTTAAAAATTTATACTCAGAAAGAAGGGTCTTCTGGACTTTCAGGTTTCAGTTTATTAACTTGTTAAACATGGCCCAGTCACTTGAGCAAGAATCACTTTTCAGATGTGGTGGCTCTTGCCTATGATCGCAGCACAGGGGAAAGAGAGAAGTATCTGGAGTTAAAACCTTACCTCATATTATCATGAACTTGGGTCCAGTCTGTGCTCAATGAAGAACTGACTCAAAAGTAAATAAAATTGACTTTGGAGTCAACATTCCCCTTCTGATTCTCTTACCTCCACCACCCAAATGTTGGCATTAAAGACAAGCATTACCATGCCTGTGTAAGGTATCTCTTCTTATAAGAGCATATTCCAATGTGTTTGTCAAATAATAGCAAGAATTTTAATTCAGTATGAGAAAAACATAAAGATAGTTTCCTAGCCAATTTTGACTACCTTGTATAACTTCAGTGTTGAAAAATGTTTACAATATGCAGCTATTTGTACTCTTAGAATTTTCATATTCCAAAATTTTTTATTTTGATAATTTTCTCTTGGATTTTAGTAAAAAGCAAACACTTTGATCCTTGTTTTACTATGATCCAAATTTTAGTCAATAAGTTTCATGCTTATGCACACATTTCCAGAGAGATAGTATAGATTTTCTAGAGTGACGGTTGACTTGACTGTGCATACAATATTCTTCACTCTTGATCTCTGCTCTTAAGACAATATTTCTGTCTTTGTCAGAAATCTGAAACTTGTGTTGTCAGTCTTCTTCCATTTCACCTGTTGGTACAGGTGTCTGCCCTTTGGACATGGTGATGGGGGGTTTAGATGTGATACTTTCTGCGGGTTTCATCTAAATATTTTCACCAGGATTACACAATTGGTCTTTGTGAATTGACATGTCATTCTGTTATTTTCTACTATTTCATTTTTATGTGGTTAATAACTATAAACTACAGTGTGCCAAGAATGAATTATCATTATTACCTGTGTTACTCTTAATATCATTTCACTTTTATTAACATAATATATGTGTATAACTTTCCATATTGATATTATTTCAGTGAAAATAATAAGTTGCTTGTCCCTGAGTAGCAATTATAGTTTTTTATGCAATGTACACTTCCTTCAGTAGTGTTTGAACATTCTGAATATCGATGTATATTCATGTGATACCTATTTCATAACTTTCCCAGTTCATGCTCTCATTGATTTATTGACTAAATGAGTTTTTTCACACAATCCTCTAATCTCTAACTTCTGTTAAGTCCCTCCTTGTATGCTTCTCCTCCTTGCAATCCATGCAAGCAATAGATTTACTTCAATATATAAAGCAAAGAGTAAAAAGGTTTTGAGCCTTTTTTTGAGACAGGACTTCTCTGTGTAGCTTTGGAGCCTGTCCTGGAACCGGCTTGTGAAGACCAGGCTTGCTACAAACTCATAGAGATCCACCTGCCTCTGCCTCACAAGTGTTGGGATTAAAGGTGCAAGCCATCACTGCCCAGCCCCTGTCTTTAAAAGTAGGAAATAAGATGTAATTGGAAGTTTCTAGTTGTATAGGTTTAATCCTCATCCAAGGGGTATCATATTCATAAACAAAATGATTTTCTTCAGGAATAGTCATGGACCACACTTGGATAAATATATCACAAACAGTTTTCTTTAAAGTTCTTTCTCGGGTCCTTTCCTTTAGTGACATTGTCCTCTCTGTTTTGCAATGGATCTAAAAATGTACAGAAGAAACCATATCCAGATACTATGTTAGCATAATATCAAAAGACTGCATAATTGTGTTAGATCATCTGTGTTTTTCTCTCCCAAACTATGGAGATAAACCATAGAGTTCCTTTGTTTCACTAAGCCAGCATGCAGCAAGCTGGTTCTTTTATCTGCACTTCCTAAGTATAACCCCAGTAGCACAGACAATAAGGACAACATTGAATAAATAGGACCTCCTAAAGTTGAGAATCTTTTGTAAAGCAAAGGACACTGCCATTAAGGCAAAAAGGCAATCTACTGATTGGGAGAAGATCTTCACCAACCCCACATCAGACA
>LOEQ01003132.1:93576-108090 GCA_001685075.1 Bramus lutescens | reverse complement strand
AAAAAAAACAATGATTTTGTATATTCATATAAAACATGCAGAAAAATTATGTTTGTTATAGCAGTTATGTGTTATATATGTGTCAATATGCATTTTTATACCATTATCAGCAATCTTCCTACTTACGTCATTATCATTATAGTTCTAGTAAAACCCTAATAAAGAAATAATGCCAAAAAAGAGAAAGAGATAAACCACATAAGGTCAAAGCTGGAAAAATTACAATTAAAAAAATAAATTCTCAATGGAATCAACCCAAAAGTCTTTCATGTTAGCATTGCTATATATGGATTAGAAATGCGATTCATATGACTTTCTCTCTCTCTCTCTCCCTCCCTCCCTTCTTCCACCCTCTCCCCCTTCTGTGTGTGTGTTTGGATAGCTTGAAAGTAGAAAGGGGACCATGAAAGGAGAGGCAGAGATCTAAAATGAGGACCAAGATACAGATAAGAGAGAATAAAAAAATTACAGATGTCACAAAAGCAGATTGGATGAGTATTTGGAGAAAGGAGACTTGCCACAGAAGAGTGTAGTAGGGGAACAGGTAAGAGCAGAGCACAGTGATCATATATGTATGGAAACACGTACTGAAACCCATCACTTCGTTCGCTAGCTAAATAAATATAATAGAAAGAAAACAATGAGTTTCCCAGGGAAGAGAAGAAAGGGTGTTTGGAAGATATTTAATATCTAGTTCTCTGCTTATACAGAATGAAGCATTTTTGTTAATATTTGCCAATAAGAAGCACCCAAAAAGAGACAGTGTGTTAAAATTGAAGATCAGGTATTAGGGCTTCAATAATTGTACCTGCTATGACAGAATCATGAATTTACTGCCTGAATTAAGTCTGTTACCTTTTTTTTAATTAATTCCTTAAAATGACATAAAGTTGTCCATATGATCTGCTAGGAGGCAGCTAAAAATCTGGCAACAAGACATTGGGGAGATCAAAAAGAAAGTGCGTCACCCATCTCCCACATCATCCTTCCTCAACCCTTACTTACCCTTGGGGTCCTCTGTGCTCTCTTTTACATCAGCATCTGCTACTATCTTGGAAGTCATTGGCTCCCACATTATAGATCTCATCTTTAAACTTAGTCTCCAAAAAATTTAGTGAATCTTTTGATCTCAAATGCATTCTCTATACCCATTTGTGTTTTAAAGCCACTCACGCTGTATTTTAGAACAATAACATCCTTATTCATAAATTAATTTAGCACAATTAATTTAACACATTTCATACACCGTTTCTCATCTGCCATGTAGTTTGGGGGAAATGATATTTCTTCCTAAATAAGCATTGGAATGCCCCATCCTCTTATAAAATAATTTCCTTTTTCTCCTCACTGAAATTTTTCACTTTAACAATATGAATTTAACAGATATACTGGAGATTGTATTCTGAATTGTCACATCTCTTACTGAGCTCCTTGTGCTCCATCACTAATTTCAGTGGTCCTACAATGACTCATCCAATTATTGTTGTTAGTATCAGAAAGAGGCATTATTCACTGGTCAGTCTCTACTACAACTTGAGATATTGATTGAAACTTATTAATATTCAAAATAAATTTTTGTATGTCTTTCACGAATTACAAAATTGCATTTTCAGGAGAACTTTATTTGTTTAAATTTGTTAAATCAAGAAATTGAATTTTCTGTCTTTCCTTTGTTCAAATACATTATGGTTTCTCTTCTGTCCTTAGTAGCATCTATAAATTGTTTACTCTTATTTCTTTCATGGACAGCACATTTTGTTGCTAAATGAAGTCATATGTGGTAATCTTCAAATGAAGAAAGTGGTTGGTTCAGCTATTAGGATCTAAAAGGTCTGGGGAGGCTGGTGTAACATTTTGTAAATGCTTTAGTTTCCAAGAAGATATAAGATGCTAGACAATAACACAGATTATAGTGAGATGATTGACACATTCCTGACTATTCCAGACAGATACAGCACCAGAAATAAGGTAAATAATTAGAAATACAATTGAATTAATAGACCACTTAACATTAAGATATGTAAATAGTGATACATAAGAATTAGAGGATAGAACAAAAGTTTACCAGAAAGTCTGGTTTGAAAAAAAAATCCTTAACTTAGGATATTTATAAATAATTTAAATATAATATGTTATCAAGGCTTAGTTTGCTAAACTTTCTAACTATTGGAATGAAAATATGTTTCTTTTCAAAAGGAACATCTGTCTCTCCAACTTTTTGGACTTGCTTCCCTGTAGCTCGAGGAAATTCATAATTATGCTTTAACATCTAGTCTAATTCTTAACAGAATTCTGTGTTTACCAAGTTATAATTAATTTTGTAATCAATAAATATTATCACATTTCCATTCTTATGTAGGCACATCGCTATTCTTGACAAACCATACATTTAGCTTCTAAAATATAGTTTCAAAAAGTTTTTCTATCTTTTATTCATGGAAGTTTAACACTAAAATTAATGATTTTAATTGTATATTTGGAAGGTGCCTTTTACATGTAGACAATAACTTTGGAGACAGAGTCTCAAAGCACCAATTTTAGCTTAATTAGTTTATGTATTTGCTCAACTGATAGCTTCAATGTCTGTGCTCCATTGCAGAAATTACATGTCCTTATCTGTTAAAACAGAGAGAGTAACTCACACATATTAAATAGAATTACTCATGGTTGAACGTGATAACATAATATGTATGTTAGAATATAATTTGAATTTTATTGTGTTTAGTCTTCGTTTTTGTTAGCAGCTCCCATTTGGAGAGGGCGACTAAAGAAGTGGAAATTTCCTTTGTTTGGTTAGGTCCTTCATCTCAACTAAAACATTTAATTGCTTCTAGAATTTTGAAATTTATATTGTTAGAATTCTTTTGGAACATTGGAACTCTTCCTGTTGGAAGACTGTCCAACTTTGATACAATGGTTTTTGCTTTATCCTATTGCATTTTATTTTTTCATGATTGATCATTATCTCATAGAAATGACAAAAATCTCTTTTATAAAAAGGAATGGAAAGAAACTTCTAGAAACAAGATTGTTATTTTAAAGTTGTTGAAGAGTTCCTCAGTAAACTGATATTTTAAGTAAAATCTTCTTGATGCCCAAGTCAACTAAGAAACTTCAAATATACCTGGCCCTTAATCTTTACTATACTAATTTCTCAAATGTGCAGAAATTATGCCTTATTATAGGTTATTTATTTTATGCTATGCAGATCATTCTCAATGATGTAATTAAACTGAGGGAGATGGGATACAATTTACAATCTGCCAATCCCTTGCAAACACACACACACACACACACACACATGCCCACACGCATACGCACATTCACTCACACACATGCACACACCCATGCATTCACACACATCCCTCTTGAATTGAGGAATACGTTGGATCAGATGAGAGGAAACACCAAATAGCAAGGACTTGTATTATCCAGAACATTGTGTAAAACTCTGCACTGTTCCTTAAACCCCTCAGGAGGGGCAGCATTGTGAATCCCAGGACAAAAGGAGAAATAGCAAATGAAGAAATGATAATGTTACTGGAATCTTTTCATCTCTTTTGCTTTTCCATTTCCTCATCATAGACATATTTCTCTGTGGTTGTAACAGATTTCTAAAGCATCAGCTGTAACTTCTCTCTCAGGAATTCTGATGAGGTACTGATTGTATATACCCCTTACTCCATACCCTTCCGACCAGATTGGACACCCACGTGACAGTCTTTGTAGTAGGACTTTAGGGTACAGTGCACCTAGAAGCAAGAGAAAAAAGTATTTATTTGTCATTTTTTTCCTCAAAACACTCTCATGAGTTCTTTATTCTACCACATTCTTTCCAAACTGCGCTCCTAATAGATTCTTTTGAAATTCTTTACTGTGCCTGCCATGTTTTATTAGGCAAGAGACAAAGAGTTTCAAATACAAATGCATTACTATCTTGAAGTTCTAGGAGAGGCTATTCTAGATGCAATACATTAACACAGGGAAGGTCCAAGTAAAACTCAGACAAACTGGCTTAATCCCTCTTTAGAATGACTTTAAAACTAGCTAATAGGTGGTTCTGAGCTAAGATCTCTCACTCATACTTGGTAGTATCATGGTGTCTATTTAGTATAATCATAAGAAATTTTCTTCAGAGGAAAACAATCAAGTATTGGCATTTCTAGACAAATATTCCATAGTTGTTATTTGTTACACTTTCTCCCGATGGAAGTCTCTAGAAAAGTTAAAATCGTGAGAGCAAGCATAAAAGGACTATGGGTTTACAAATTATAGCTGATCAAAGCAGGCTCATGCTCATACACTGAAGGAGGCTGTATTATCCAAAGAAAGAATACAGACTCAGGGTCACATGCTTCATCATGCTTATTATAAATGTTATTTGATATATTGTCAGGGAGACAATATATTAGGAAGCTGTAGCATCCAATAGCATGCCCAATGCTTTCAAAATTCAAGGGGAAGGTATTTGAGAATTTTTTTTAGTATTTATCTTCGTGTGCACATATTTCACAGAATAGAGTGGAAGTAAGGGGAAAACTCATGTGAGCTAGGTTTTCACAACCACTGTATAGACCCAGGAATTGAATTTAAGTCTTCATCCTCTGTGGCAAGTATTTCTACCCTCTAAAACTTGACCTCACAGGCCCCCTTTGTAATCGAAAGTAAATAAATAAACTTTCCTCTTACAAACTGTAAAACTCTTAGTTTTTATTTCCCAGAGCTCTGTTTTTGTTCCTTGAAAAGTTTAATTGGTTTAAGATACATCATTCTAAAATATCTTAAGGAAATTGTGAAACAAGACCAAGGGAAAATGAAATGTAGCTGCTATATTAGAATACAGACTACGGGGACTTTTATAATAAGGGAGTTTGCAGATTTGTATTTATTGAATTCATTTTGTTTCTACTTTGTAATTTCATTTTATGCTTTCTAGTAATAATCTTTATGACTTTTCTAGATTTATTAACAATCAAAAGTTATAGTCTTCTCAAGTGACATGAGATTTACACATTGCAATTTTAATCTGCTCTTTAGAATGTATTAAATAATAAGATCATAAGACAAATATATATGCTTCTTGTCCCTTCCATGAATCTATATTAGAACTATACTATCAGCACTAACATAATTAATATGTAATTTTTCTCTTTTTCCATAACTTGGTTTTAACTAATTGGAAAAATTCATTATTCTTAAGCCCAAGATTTCTTACACATCACTAGTTTTTAACAGAATTCTCATGTTTTGAAGTAGCATTAACAAATATATAGGTCTAAGGAAATGCTACTTGTTGGCACAGCAATGTATATCCATGTAACTCTTCATTGCAGGTATATGATTGTAACTCTAAAATATAATAATAAATGAGTTAACCCAGGTCCAAAAATCCAAATGATTCATCTTCTCTCTCATCTGGGATTCCTAACTCCAACCCTTCAGATATGAGTATATAACCTGGAATAACCATAGAGACAAGGAATATAAAAAGTGACTATTGTGAGGGTATAAGGAAATAATAGAGAAGGCAAACAGGATTTCAGAACAATTCAACAAGTGGAAAATCATGCCTGATACTGAAAACCTATTCAACTACCCAGGACTAGTCAAGTTGTAGGTCTTGAAAGAAAACTTATAACCACCACTTTACTAAGTCATCATAATCTTAACTACATTCTAAATATTTGTCCTTATACCCATGGATAGATAAATATTTTTGTACCCATGGATAGTATAGCCCTCAGCCATCATAAATTAATTAGAAACCCTTATCAAAAAAAGACAAAACAAACAAACAAACAAAAAACCCACAAGCAATCAAATGCAGTGTGGTGGATACTAACTCCATGAGAGGGAGGGCATTGTCAGTGCCAGAACATGAAGTTTGTTGTGAGATTGTGTCTCCTACTAAAAATATGAGAAACTACAACCATGAAGTTTCACCAATTTAATTGCCTAAACGTGACTTGAATACAGACTAACCAAAATATGCTCCATGCGGATGGGGAAAAGCTCCTTATTAATCATAGACCAAGAACTACAAGCAACTAAAGGATGCTGGAAGGGAGAGAAAGAGTATTCCTCAGGCAAGAGCACACCAATTGCTTTTACAATACCATGTGATCTGTCCTGAGGAGAGACAGGTTGTAATTATGTATTTAAAACAAACACATACACACACACGTGTTTACACACACATATATACACATGTTTACACGCATATATATGCATGTTCATACACACACATATATACACGTTTACACACACATATATATGTTTATACACATATATATGTTTACACACCCATATATTTATATGGCTGCAACAATTAAAGAAAAGCAGACCATAAATTTGAAAGAGAGCAAGGATTTGATACATGGGAGGGAAGAAAGGAAAGGGAAATGAGCTAATTACATTAAAATAAACAAAAGACATAAAAGTATGATGGGATGCATTTGGAACAAAGAGTTCAGAATGAGTAAGAAGAGGATCAAAGAAGTCAGTGAGGGTAAATATGATCAAAGTACATATGTAGAAAATTGTAAAAGAACAAGTCTCAAATTTTTTAAAAGACAGTAAGAATCAAGAAATGAAAGTGCACATTTTCATGACCACATGTTGGGATATTTCTCTATGATTTTCAACATTGTATTTTGAAACTGATGATATGATATTCATAAAGCCAAATAACATGTCAAAAGATTTCTCTGATTATATTTAATGGTGTGGTTAAATGATTTTGCAACACTAAAATATAAAATTAAACGTTGCAAGCAGTAATTCTAATTTCATGTTAAATATAGACTGGCTCATTAAATATATTTATTAAAAGTATAATTCTGAACAAAATTTCCCTAAAAGTATGCACACATTTTTATTTACACACATATGGAGCATCACATATAAAAATGTTAGCAATATTTCACATTTTGTAGTTATTTTCTTCTTATTTATTTATTTAAATTTATTTTACAGTAAATAACTTGTTATAATGGTAACAAGATTTTTAAAATTAGAAGCCAAGTTTATAACAGAAAAGAAAAAAAGATTAAATAAGTAACTGAAATTTTATTTATTCATTACAAGGAAGGGCTTAAAAAAAACATTTGTTTGCAATTATACACTATTATTTTAAATGTTAGTGGCTAAAGTACATACAGGGAGCTTTTTAAAATTCATAAGAAAAACCGAATATTAACAAGAAAATGCTCAAAATGCATAAATATCAAGAATGTAAAAAATTTAAGCGGTAATGACACACCAATTTCATCTGACATGTCGCAGAGAACCAACAAAACAAAGAGCATTTGTTAAAACTCGGAGTCAGCCTGGATATAAGTTCCCAGGGTCTCTCAGGAACACAAGCTGGCCATAACTAACAAGATCACAAATATTCTTTATTTTGTTCTTGTCCAATTGTCAAAGTAAAACCCACCAATATAGAAAAAGACTGCATTCTTTTTCACTGTTCCACTTGCTACCGATCAGGACACTACCGACTGTCTATACGACATGATTATAGTACAGCGATTGAAAAGCAAATGATGTAAATACAGTAACAGGAAATGGTGCATTCGTATATGATATTCTCCAACAGTAAATAAAGCAATAACAAAATCAGAAGAAACAAATCAAAAAGTTAACAAGAACTTGGGAGAAAGAGTAGTTGTTGGAGGCAAGGGGGGAACTGGCAGTGAGGGAATTAGGGTTGTATTTGGTCCAGACACTTGATTAGTATGCATACATATTAAATAAAATAAATATTAAAAGATGAGAACATAGAACTTCTGTACTGAAGGATGTCAGTTCTAAGTACTTATAAATAACATATATAAAGATCATAGTTAGAGGAATGAACTGAGAAAATTTTCAGGAATACAAAGTTTCCGTATGGTAAGGAGATAGTCTAAAAATGTACGATAGGGCTGGAGAGATGG
Organism: Bramus lutescens; assembly: GCA_001685075.1. Taxonomy (NCBI): domain Eukaryota; kingdom Metazoa; phylum Chordata; class Mammalia; order Rodentia; family Cricetidae; genus Bramus; species Bramus lutescens. Next base: position 100,153 of record LOEQ01003132.1, on the reverse strand, counting down.
ATCCATAGTCAAGAACACTGGCAGCCATATTTGATTATCTGAGTTTGCTCCCTGGAATACATTGCAGGAGCAGAGAAACTACTCCTGCAGGTTGTTCTTGACAACTACATGAATATCCTGGCATATTAAGTCCTAAAAACAAAGTCCAAGTTTTAAGTGGATGCTTCCACCACTAAGAGATTGGTATGGACCATGATGGGTACACCCACTGAAACAGTGTACCTGACTGAGCTAATGGGAGCTCACCAACTCCAGATGGACTGGGAGGAAACAAACATAGGACCAACCTTGTCCCTCTGAATGTGGGTGACAGTTGTATGGCTGGAGCAGACTGAGGGGTCACTGGCAGTGGCACTAGGACTTATTCCAACTGCATGCACTGGCTTTTTGGGAACTTACTCTCTTAGATGGATACCTTGCTCAGCCTAGATATAGTAGGGAGGGCCTTGAAACTTCCCCAAAGCAATGTGCCTTCCCCTCTCTGAGGAGGGGTTGGGGGGGTAAGTGGAGGGAATGGGAGGAGAGGAGGGAGTGGGAACTTGGATTGGATATGTATAATGAAATTTTAAAATTTAAGTAATTTTTTAAAATAAAAATTAAAAATACAAATAAAAATTAAAAAAGAGATTTTATGGGATTCATACAGTAATGACTTTCTTAAGTTGTTGCTGAAATATACTTTTCTTTCTAGAAGTTATAATACATTACAGTAAATTATATCTAATTATATAATTTGTAAATTATATAATAATCACAATTGTAATATAAATTATGAATAGATACTGTGTTGTATTTGGTGGTTCAAAAATCTATACTTTCTGATATAATTTGTATTGTTATGAATAATATAATAAAAAGGATTGTGATTTAAAACACTGCACAGTTTAAATGAGGAGAAATTGAGTTGTCAAAATGTTATATTGAGTTTAATTTCATAAATTAAATATACTAGAAATTAAATAAATCTTATATGTATGTTTGTACTTGCATAAGGAGAAAATTGAGTATTTACATAGAAATGTTAATATACGTGTCCAGAGGTCATGATTCATATTGAAATAGATCTAAATTATCTCTCTCTCTCTCTGTCTGTCTGCCTGTCTGCCTGTCTGTCTGTCTGTTTATCTATCTATCTAATCATAACATATGATAAAGAAAATTATTTTTATAATATTAAATTGAATGAAAATACAAATGTATAGTATAAAATCTACAGAATAAATTTGCAATGCAACATTTAAAAAAAACATTTCTACAAAAACTGAGAAATGAGTTGCATGAAAGAGAAATGGGTTGATTGAATGGAAAGGATGTGTTTTTGATCTTGTTTCTGCTTTGTCTTGCTTCTTATAGACTCCTAATAAGAACCCTGAATCACTGGTGTGTGCTTCGTAAAATGTGGAGGAAAGCTTGTCAGCAACGCAGATTCCTTTCCCTGGAGAAGACTGCCTGCCACGCCCAGAAACAGACTTGCCAGTAAGTACCCAGTGCCAACTACACCTTTCCTCTAGAGAGACTTGTTTCATAATGTCACAACTTCATCGTTGTCCTCGTTTGTGCCCCCTTTTCCCTTTCTGCATTTACAGCTAAATCCCTGTCAAACTAGCCTTGTTCTTTCTTGAATCTGTCAACCACAGTTTATCACAAGGTCAAAAAATGCCTTCCCACAGAGTCCCATAGCATTAATTTTCCCGTTACTATTTTTGTAATCAATCCACATATCAATAATCACACTTGTTTCTCTCTACATGATGACTATGATGCCTTTCAACAACATCAAACAGCATACCCACTGCTATTACTTTTATTAGTATTTCTATTAATTTTTGCTATTACTTTTATTGTTATTGCTATTAATATTTCATTATCTGTTATGTGTGTTTATCTATTCGTTTAATTATCATCCAAGATCTCTTTAATAAACTGTAAATTCCATGAGGAACTTCGATTACTGTTGTAAATTCAGATCCTAGCTAATAGGTGTTGCTGTGAAAACAAATTTTGGATGATTTAATTAATATATTTGTGGGGGAAGATTAAAAGAAATTGCTACAGTTTAAAAGTCATATCTCATGTAAGGAGACAGTTCTGTAATTAAACACTGTCAAAATAAAGAATAAAGTGTAAGTAAAAGGTTTGGCTATATTTTCAAGTTTTGCTTGTAGAAATTCGGATGGGATAGGTCTTGAAATCTGCCTTGGATATAGGCTATCACTGTTAGAATCTATCAGACTTTTTTATAGTAGCTTGGCCTGACTGAATACATAAAGGTGTGCATTGGAGACTAAAATTTCAGTTTTGAACAGAAGAAAGAAAGCAAGGAATTCTGAAAGTCTGAGATAAGCCTGGATCACATGGGCACCTGGAAATCTACGTAAACAGAAGGTTAAAAGCTCTCCAAATTTCCCCTGTGTACCATATCCATATGTACATTTGCATAACCCATGAAAAATTAGGGGACCTTTATATCATTTGAAACTAAGCTTCCAATCCTCCTGTGGATAAAGATCTTGGAAACCTATGCAATTTGAAATAAATAAAATATATATTGGAAGGTAATTTATTTGCTCTCACTCTTCTTCTCTGCTTTCTCCCACTAAAGTAGGTAGACTGAAAAATATTAAACTAAACACAAAAGTTTTCAACCAGTCTAGAGTCGTGCAAACTCCATTATCTTTATATAATTGAAATATCTACATTCTTCCACAAAGTTCTATAATACACGAGGTTTGGAAACTTACAAGATTTATTGCTCAGTTATAGCATCCTTTGTTGGCCAGATTGTAAGAGTTGAGTTGGACAGGACTGGAGGGAAAATGTTTTCTCTGGTCATGACAGGGCCACTTGAGGTCTCATCATTCCAGCTGCTGGCACAAGACAAGCACAATATCAAACCAGTCAACATTGTAGTACCGAGGGGCAGGTTGCACTGAGCTCTGAGAGGTAGGATTTGATAGAGGCATTCCATTTAGGGCTGAGTGCTCCTAAAGTCTCCCACTTTCTGCCCACTGTCTGGTAATAGGCATTTATATTTGCTCCTGTCTACTGCAGAAGAAAACTTCTCTGATGATGGCTGAGTAAGTGCACCCTAAGAAAGAAGAAGCAGAAATATTCTAAGAGGCAGGGATGATGGAGGATACCAAGAGAACAAAACCCTTTGAATCAACATGAGCAAAGGTCAATTGAATGCTTAGAGACTCAGGGAGGAATCTCAGAGTCTGCACAGGTCTGAATCAAGTTCTATACTTACATATTAGGGTTTTCATTTTGCATTTATATGGTATTCCTGACTGTGTTAATGAGTGGATTTCTGATTCTTATGCCTTCTCTTGGTGTCTTCTGTCTTTCTTGGTTTGTCTTATACAACTAAAAAGTGACTGTTTTTGTTTTATCTTATTATATTTTATATTGATATATTTAAAAATAATGAGTGATCCAGGGGGTGGTGGTACACACCTTTAATCCTAGCACTAGGGAGATAGAGGCAGGCGGATCTTTGTGAGTTCGAGGCCAGGCTGGTCTGCAAGAGGTAGTTCCAGGACAGGCTCCAAAGCTACAAAGAATCCCTATCTCGAAAACAACAACAACAACAACAGAAAAGAATGAATGAAAGGATTAATAAATGAAACCCTAGTCACTAGAGTAAAGTTTAAGAAGTTAAGAGTCATTTATACCTGCTAAGAGAGGAAAAATAAGTTTTTTTCTAATACAGTGACACTGGGTATATAAACCACTCTATGACAGGCCTCATATTTAGGAATAGTTGGACAATATAGAATGCAGCCCACAGGTTGTTTTTAAATATCTGATTTACTTGGTTACAGTTTGGTGTTTTGTTTTGTTTTGTTCTTTTTTTTGTATTTGTGTGTTTGAGGGGTGTGATTTTATTTTGTTTTCTTGGTTTAGAGGGCTTTCTTGAGATTGGGTTTTTGCTTTTGTTTTTGAGAACTTAAAGTTGAGTAGGGAAGGAGAGGGAGAGAAGATATAGAATGACTTTAATATCCTTAAATTTAAAAATTATTTTAAATAATAAAAGTATCATATAAGAAAAGGTGAAAAATAAAAAAGCTGACTAAAGCCAGCCAGATGTAGCAAGTATTGATGTGGACAAAAATCTTCAACAGCAGCACAGTGATGAAGGCACTGGTTTTAGTTATCTGTTTATGTATCTTATTGTTTCACACAATGGTTGTAACATAATGGTAATAAAGTATTTCAAGAAAGTAGAATTTTTGACTTGCTGTACAGTAGCATCCCTGAAACTTTTGGGCAGCTTTTTGCAGAATCCTGAAGTGCATGATATACATATTGTAATTCTTGAAATTGACTTAAAGTTTTAGGCAATCTGTATACTTTGAGATGATATATATTATGGCTGCATGGCAACTTTAAAATAAACTACTGATTTGAAGATCAAAGAAAAAAAGCCTATCAACTTGAAGAGGAGAATATTGGAAGGTTTGTATGAGATTTGGGGGTTGGTGGAAGGGGTCTGAGAAAGGGAAGGGAATAGAGAAGGGGATGAAATTCTATTTAAGTTAAAAACTTATTTTAGAAAGCTACTCTGATGTGATTAACAATACAATGATATTATGGGTAGTTCCCCAAGCACTAGAACATATACAGCAAAGGCAGTATAAGGTTCAGAATGAAAATAAGCAAATAAAATTAACTATAAATGTTTTCTACATAGTAATATGATGTGGGATTCCGCTCTATATGCTGTAATAGCATTGATTGATAACCGAACTGCTTTGCACCTATAGCAACGCAGAACTTAGTTAGGCATGGGAAAACTGAGCTGAATGCTGGGAGAAAGAAAGCAGAGTCAGAGAGAAGCCATGGAGCCACCATGGGAGACAGACACTCTGGAACCTTGCCAGTAGGTCACTAACCTTGTGGTAAAATATAAAATAATGGAAATGAGTAAAATTAAGATGTAAAATTTAGCCAGTAAGAAGGTAGAGCTAATAGGCCAAGCAGTGATTTAATTAATACAGTTTCTGCATGGTTATTTCGGAAGTCTGGGCAGCCGAGAAATGAACAAGTGACCTCCTACTACATTAATAATCAAGACAAAGTATCAGTTTATAGTGGGGCATGTGTAAGTAGTTGAAAGGAGGAACAGGATAGAATTATTTCAATTAAAATGTATTTTAAAAGAAAAGAAATACATATACAATATTTTTCTGGTAAGGACAATGACTTCTTTGCTCTTAAGAAACAGCACAAAAAGGAAAATTAAGTACAGCATAGAAAATTCAGATGCCCAAATAATGATCGCTTTCTCTACAGAGCAATTGTTTCACTGAAAAATATCACTGGAGATCTGGGTGTACAAAGATACATGCAACCTAACCTTAAATGTAAGGGTCAGCTTATTGTAACTCTGAAGATAATAAACTGCCCAAAGAGGATATTTTCATATAATAAAATATTGTACTTTGAAATATAACTATACATTCGTGAAACTTTGAGCTATTACCCAGCATTCATTATGAAGATTTTATAGTTTATCACTTGGCACAGTGAAATGTAATTCTCTAACATTAAATTATCACATTTAATTTTTCTTCTGTGTGTGTCTGTGTGCTTGTATATATGCATGTGTCTGTGCATGCCTGTGTAGGAGATGTAAGAGAGAAGGAGGCAGCAGGTTATCAAGTAGCCTATGATGACATACAACTCATTATATAGCCAAAGATTACCTAGAGTTTTCTGAACTTCTTTCTTTGACATCTCCTCTAGTGGCCAAACTAGAAAAGATTTTTAGAGTTAAATTTGAATAACATTTCCCAGGGTGTTGGAGGAGGCTGCTTGTTGGTTCCCGACTGCCCGGCAGTTCAGACCCAAAATAAACACACAGAAACTACATCATTTAAATCACTGTTTGTACCATTAGCTCTAGCTTCTTATTGGCTAATGCTTACATATTAATTTAACCCATCTCCATTAATCTGTGTATCGCCACAAGGCTGTGGCTTTCCAGATAAAGTTCTGTCTGGCTTCAGTGGGGCTACTTGGGTTCTCTCTGACTTTGCCTTCTTCCTCCCAGCATTCAGTTTAGTTTTCCCTACCTAGCTCTGTTCCCCTATAGCTTTGCTATAGGCCCAAAGCAGTTTCTTTATTAACCAATGACATTCACAGCATACAGAGGGAAATCCCGCATCTCCAGGACATTCCCAGAAAATTCAGGAATGTAGATCCACCTCTGGGCGGCACATACCCTTGAAACTTGAAGACACAAGGTCCAGGAAGCATGATGGAAATGAGAGACCTCTGTTTAATATCCAAGAAGATAAAAACCTACCAACACTGTAAGGAACCAAGGTAGTCTTTGTCATCCTTTTGCTATTTTGGGAAAAATGAGTCTAACATTGTGCATTATATATTTTAATAAAATACAAAGCAGGCAATATGGAATATGACCCAAAGCCCAAAGGCAGAAGAAAAAAAAACATTTATCCCTAAACTCCTAAGTTCAGTACACACACACATATACACATACATCTCTCTCTATATCTATCTATCTATCTATCTATCTATCTATCTATCTATCTATCTATCTATCTATCTA
>LOEQ01003132.1:71256-93498 GCA_001685075.1 Bramus lutescens | reverse complement strand
TACACATACACACAGGTATCTCATGCAAGCACTAGACCAACTGAGCTACACGTTTTGCTCACTGTCATCAGTAAGTCAAGAACCAGCAAGAAATGGAAAAAGCAACCTGAAGAGTGTAATGAATTCAAGATGTGATGAGGAAAGAGGCACGAATTAAAACAACCCTATAGAAGAGCAAGTCCTTCTTCAACTGACCGAGGAGCTTGAGCTTGTTGTGTTCACCAATTTTTAGAATTGGAATGGCATGTTTAAACATTTGATGTGGAGGATAAACAATACTACCTGTCAAAGTCAGATCTGTTATAATTATGCTCGAAGCGAAAGGAGCTCATTACCAACCTCCAACTCACAACCCCTATTCAGTTAGATATGCAGCTCTTCAAAATCAGAGAGAAATAGAAAACTTATGTCTAAGCACTCCTCTGTGTGGAGGACAGGGACTATGTTAGGGTGGAATGTTAATCATTCTTCTACTTTTTACATCTGTATCCATGAGATCTAGGGTAGAGAAAGCCATATAATAACTGATATATTGTTTGTAAAATTGTCGTGAGGATGAAAAAAGAATAATAATGTGGACCTTATTTCTGTTGCATAAATGAATGCGCTAGGTTTCTTATATCTTTTTCTTCATATACTGTTTCCATACAGGCGACTCTTTCCATGTTTACTTCTAGTATCAGGAAATTCTGTGAGATATTATTTATTATCTTGACCTTGTTTTATATATTTGGGAAGCTTAATTCTTTCAAGGCTCAATACATGTGCAATGTGTCTGTGTACCTGTATGCTGACATGCTAAGTTTTAAAAGAAGTTCCATCACATTCAATGGTCTGTAACACTCATCCCACCCAATATTACATTGATTGGCTTTGGTTGTTAAGCCGTATCATTCCAGATGTTGTTTACAAAATTGATTGTGAGTTTTTGGAATAGTTGCAAAGTTTAGAAATAGATGGTGCAGCAGCCAAAGAGATTACAGAGATCTATAGGATGTATAGGAGCTTCTGTCTGTTAATTATTCCACATTTGTTATCTGTAGATTGAGTTCTTCTCATGATTCACACTGTAAAGACAGCTTATGAACATGTTGGACTCCCTTTGCAATTTACTTTCTTAAGTTAAAGCACCACAGACAACTGTGTTTAAATAAAGAGGACACCTGAATTCTAATCCAAAATATATTTTTTGGGTATCTTGAAGCATTACTTCCTATTTATAAAGTGAAATGTATTAATTGTGGTAAACTTCAAAGTTATTTACTGACTCAATATTATTATGTATACTAATGTGGAATGGGTAATAAATATAACCTACTAGTATTTTTGTTTTGCCTAAGAATATCAGAGATTGCTTATTGCAAATATAATCACATATATACTATAACTAATTATACATATATATTTTACATTGGGTAATCTATTGTGAGGTTTTGGTTACAATAAAGTTCTGACACCAATTTAATCGTTCTTAAATTCCTTTGATTTATGATTATGACAATATTTTCTAAGACCAATTAAATTTGATGTGTCTTTTTCTTCTTAATATTGAAATCACTGGGTTGCATAGTTAGAAACAAGCCAGCGTTAATGCCCTGCCAGCATGCCGGGGGTCTGAAATGCAGACTTTCAGTTGCATAGATAAAATGTCTTGATATATTCCCAAGCAGCAACACAAAAGGCAGAAAGATCTGCTATCTCCCCTACCTTGGGAACATTCCTGGGTCTAATGAAGTCTTTAAATGGTTGGGTAAACGTTTACTGATTGCTTTTACTCTTTCCCTTAATCTTCTTAACGTTCTGTATGCCATCCAGAATAGGTACTTTGTCAACTTCAAGTGCATTTCAGACATCAAATAAAAAGAACTCTTATTTTTCTGTTTCTTAGCTTGTCTGTCTCTCCAGAGAAACAAATCAAATTCTCAGATCAATGCAGCAGCCTATTACCGTATTTGAGATATAATTCAATTGTCTATTCCAAAATAGAAAAATTTGTTTTTATTAATGCAATGCCACATGCTTAAATTATAGATCTGAGATCATAAATCTCAAAACGTTGCTTATTAATTTACTGAGAACTCCCATAGAAATAATAAATTATAGAACATTTCTGATTCTAGATACTTTACTACACCATTCATTTTGTTATTAAGTGATTAGAATTGCCTTTCTGGTCTACATGATGCAATTCCTGGTAACATCAGACATGCAGCTATCTAGTAATGCTGCATACCTTTGGAAATATCATAAATATTCTTGTGTCATGATAAGTCATGTAATTAACTTACTCAAAAGTGCGAAATAATTTGCTTTGGCTTTTTGATTTATTGTACGCTTGACACCATTTCTAAGTATATGCTATAAGTATACACACATAAGTGCAAGTGAAGGGACATTCCTAATGTGTTCTGGGTACTTACCTTGTGTCAGGCACTTTGGTACATTATTACCAAAGTCTTCAATCAAAACAAGCATCAAAGAAGATATTTTTACTCTGTTTCAGAAAACCAGAGAAAGAGGGAGAGACAGAGAGAGTTTTCAGGTTATAGCCTCACACATTCACTGTGTTCAAGGAAATGAATTCTTTAGAAACACAGTGACTTCCCAAGAGCTGAGTTCAGGCCTCAGATTGTTCCCATTAGGAAGGTCTTGACTGTGGATGCAAAGGAAAATTAAACTCACACATGTTACCAAATGGCACAATGGTATTTAATTGAAACAACAAATACTTTTAAAAGTTTAGGGTCGTTGTGACCTTGTAGCCAGCAATTTATTCAAAGAAAACCACAGAATCAACTCACATGGGCTCATAGGTGTTAGAATTTTAGCCAACCAGCAGGGTTGGCGCTTCCAGGAAGCCGTCACAAGAGACTTACAACACCCTATCTCCACCAATTTAAGGCCCCAAACTCCCCAAGTTCTTTTTTTATAATAAACAAAAGGGTGGAATGTTGTGATTTTAGCCAACCAGCATGGCTGGCACTTCCGGGTTCCCGGGCCACGCATGTGCAGACAAGGCAAAAATACCTAGCCGCCTGGGGACCTTAAAAGGCCCTGTATGTCCCACATGTGGCATGGTTGCATCACCTATGTGTGACACAGCTAGGTAAGCCCTTGAGTGCATGCGTGAACTCTGTCATCTGCATATGGTGTAGCCATGCCATCCCCCTGTGTGCACGTTCTAGGCAGCCTTTAAAAGCTGGACGTGGCCAGCCCTCCCTTTCTGCACACCGACTTCACCAGGCCTGTACACATCGCCTCTACAAAACTCCTAAGAAGTTTGTTGCGTGTTTCATGCTTCCTTCTCACTCATGCCTGCATGGGACCCACCTAGGCCATCTGCATACATGTTACAGCTGTGTAGCTTGATCTTCTTGTGAGACTCCAAACAGAGCAAACAGTGAGAGATGGGGCTTTCTCTGACTCTGTAGCCTACTTTTGGGACCCGTTCCTCCTACCTGAGTGCTTCATTCAGCCTTAATAGAAAGGGAGATGCCATGTCTCACTGCATCTTGGTATACCATGGTTGGCTGATATTCATCAAAGGCTTCCAGTGGAGGAGTAAATGGAGTAGAGGTGGCATGATCATAGAATATTTTGGAAAGGGGGGATTGGAAAGGGGGAAGAGAGTGGAACTTTGGTTAGGATATATATATGAACGGAAAAGAAAGACCAATAAAAAGTAATGCATTTATTTCTGTCAATATTAAAATGGTTTCATTAATTATCTTAACTATTAGAATCTTAAGGTTTCCTATAGCATAGATTTATTTTATTTATTTGTAGAAATCATAGGGAAAGAATGTTTTCAATATGGATGCTAGAACACATGAATTCTGTTGTGTTTAGATGTCTTTCTTATACATTATTTCTGATTTCTGTCCTCATTCATGTGACAACATGTTCCTAATTGTTTATAGTCCAATTCCAGGAGAACACAAAAGCAGTTGCTGACTCTTTCTTTTATCTTACTGCTCAGAAATGGGCATCACATCTTGTGGCTACAGAGGAAGCTAGAACATGAATATGTAACATTCAAATTAGAAAAGGAATAATTTAGTTGCACATGGAATTTTAACTCACCTACCTATTTGCCTGCATTGTTATCCATAATGTATATTTTAGAACTAATTTAAACGTCTTTATTTGCCCATTAAATTGTGTATTCAAAAATGTTAATACAGTATCTATTGCTGATGTTGAGAATATGTCTGTGAATAAGATGAACAGTGTCATATTAAAAGAATAAATAGTCAAGATCAATTCCAGATAGATTTCAAATCTGACTGTTAAAGACAGATGAGTAGAATTTATTTAAAATTAAACGTTTTTTCATAATTCATACGTGTATGTAGCCAGTGCTTACTCCCAATCACCACCCTGTTCTATCCTCCTGCCTCCATTATCCCAACCTCCCTCTTTCCATAGACTTACCTTTCCTACATTGAAGTCTTTTTTCTTTGTCTTGAGAACTTTTGGATTGAACAATAACTATGTATATGGCCATAGGTGTGAAATTATTCATTGAAGTCTGGTAGGCTAACTATTTAGTACCTAATTTAGGACAAAGACTGTCTCTTCCCTAGAGACAACAATTGTCAACAGGTCAGAGGGAAAAGGAACAGTCCCAGGAGCCCAACCCTGATCCATGATTAGCTGTTTACAAGCCCAGCCTTGTGCTAGCCTAGCATAGGCAATTGCACTTCCTATGAGATCATATTTGCCCTGACTGTATCATGATCTGAAGTAAGCATTTATATATCCTTCTTGAGGTTAAAGAAGGTGCTATTAATATGCTATTTAGGATAGGGAAGCAAAAGACTGTCTTTCTGGTCTTTGCCAAGAAAATCCTTCTTAAAGAAAACAATTAGATATTAATACATTGAATTATGTTAATGTTAAAAACTGTTCATCCAAAACAAGGAACTCAAATGGAATAGGAAAAAAGATATAAAAAATAGATTGAGCATGTAAACTATATACACACATATATATTATGAGAATATCTAGAATAAAATATGGCATGCAAGCTAATTGCAAATATGAGAAACTGCATAGACATGCCAATCCTGAAGAAATACAAATTGAGATAAAAATTAGATTAAAAAAACATTTTGAAAATTGTTATTAATTATGTATGTGTGTCCCTGTGAGAATTATTGTGAAAGTGTGCAGGTATCTGAATAAACTCGGAGAGGGTCTTGGATCTCCTGGAACTGGAGTTACAGATATTAATGAGCCTCCTGATGTAGGTACTGAGAACTTAGGTCTTCCTTAAGAGCATTATACACTGTTAGTTACAATGACATCTCTCTAATTCTAAATAATTGGATTTTGTTATATATGTCTAAAATCATAAGAAGGATTGTAACAAAAATAAGCTAACTGAAAATTTCTGTTTGTAGAAACTCTTCAGTTTATGCCAACTAAGTCATTCACTTTCCAAATTTGTTTTGTTATGTTAAATATAGTGAATAAATTTGCATGAATTATCCAACATTTCTGCTTCTAGGTATATGCTGAAGTATGTTTATTCAGGATATAATGTGTCTGCCATGTCTAATATTTTCTAATACTCAGACTACAAGTAATTTAGCTATTGATCATCTATAAAATGGATTAATATCTGTTGGGAGGTGGTGGCACACACCTATAATCCCAGCACTCTGGATTTCTTTGAGTTCTAGGCCAGCCTGGACTACATGAGCTAGTTCCAGGACAGGCTCCAAAGCTACAGAGAAACCCTGTATCGAAAGACAAAAAAATGGATTAATATGTTTGATATATATGAATAATGAGCTACTACCATGCAATAAATTTGAATAGCTTAAAATTTTCATGCAGCAGTATTGATGGATGTTACAAGCATACATAGTGTTGAAAAATGACCCTCAGAGCACACACTGTGTTTCAGCTATTAAATATACAAAAAGCATATTTAAGCTCTTGTTACACCTACAATAGTTGCTAGACTGTGGACAATGGTATCTGACTGTAGTAGAAAAGAAAGTGAGCCTACTCAATAAAAGTAATAAACTGTTGGTTGACCTTGGAGTTTAACATTTTCTGTACAGCAGCACTTGAGGCATCAGGCACCACAGTTAATGATTAAAGAACTTTTTTTTTCTGAAATTACACAATGAAAAACACCTCCTCCAAAACCAACAGAGAAAACATCTGAGAGTAGACCCATAAACATTATGATCTATCTAATAGGAGAGACATTAAATAACAATTATAATAGTAATGTTTTAATGTGAGTTTTACAGCATAGATTTAAAGACAATTGTAGGAGTTTCAAAGGGAGCTAAGCAACATACCAGTGAATTATTAAGACATTGCAGTGAATTTGAAAATTTAGGAAAATACTGAAGATTATGAAGACATAGGACAAAAGGAGTTAGGGAAAACAAGAACACACAGACTGAGACATGATAGACAAAAAATTCAGACATACTCTATGTTGAGGTTCAGCCATACTCTTTCCCCGACTTTATATAACTTTGAGCATACACAATTGGTAGAGTAGAGTGGAGACACTGTATGCAGAAAAGGAGAAAAATGACCCCGTATATGATAATTCAGCAGGAGGCTAATTTGTTTTGATATGAAAAAGGAGTTAAAAAAATGTTCCTGGCAAATTACTCATCAAGTAGATAAAATAATTTCTGCTAAATCGATGATTAAATAAAAGCTAAGTAGAGACCAGCTAACTTGAATTAATTGCTCTAAAGTAAGTTTGACTTTGTGTTGCTAAAGAGAAGTAGAAATATAATAAATGAAATTTTGAACTCTATAGGTCAATCAGAATTTGCTCGTTTTGTGTGACATTGTTCCTTGGGAGATGTGAACAATACCTAATCATTCAGGATAGAACACTAATGACAAACCAAAGTAATATAAGATATCAGTGTATGGATACGACCAAAGTCCAGCTTGGTGAACCATGAGTTTTACTGGGGTTACCAATAGGAATACTTGTGAGCTGTTGCTTAGAGTAGAAGCAAAGCAATGAAAGTTTAATCCCTGTAGCTTACTACAGCAGTCTTGACAGCTCATGAAAGTCAGAAACTGTAATTCACTGCACAACCTGCAGGTCACTGAAGAGGCTGGACAACATCCTTTCCAGGTGGATCAGTTAGTCTGAGCCTATTTCAGGGTGTTCAGTTCATCTGAGCACAGCTCTTAGCAGTCCTAGGTGCTTATATGTGCCTGTATAAGGAGATTACTAGTAAATCTGAACAGTTTCAGAGACTTGGAGCTTAGTGAACTTTCCTGGAGGATGGAATATTTCAGCTCCCTTTAGAATACATTGCTACTTTACCTCTCCTTTAATATCAAGCTTCCTTTGAAGATCTTTGAAAGGAATTTCCATACAGTAATGCAGAGAAATAGTATGGACTAGAGCTATATAATAAAATCCTCAAGAATATTTTGTTCAACTATGTTCATAGCTGCTTTATTCATAAAAACCTGAAACTGGAAACAAGCTGCATGCCACACAACCATATGCATGCCACACAACCATAAAATGTATGAAGCTATTACACAATGGAATATTAGTCAGCTGTTAAAAACAATGACATTATGAAATTGGCTGGCAAATTAGGGGAACTTGAAAAGATCATCCTGAATGAGGTGACCCAGGCCTAGAAAGACAAACATGGTATGTACTCACTTACAAGTGGATATTAGCTTTAAAATAAAGGATAACTATTTATCCTTATAACTAAAACAATGGATAACAGACCCAGAGAAAGTAAACAGCCAGTAGGTCTCAAGGAGGGACGCGTGAATCTCACTGAGAAGGGGAAATAGAATAAACATCACCAGTAGACTGAGAGGCTGAACTGAAAACAAAAGATCCTGCATGGGACTGGCCTAGGACGCTGCATACATATGACAGTTGTTTTGCTTGGTCCTCTTGTGAGACTCCTAAGAGTGGGAACAGGGGCTGTCTCTGACTTCTTTGCCTGCTTTTTTGGACTCTTTCATTCTGTGGGGTTGCCTAATTCAGTCTTAATACAAAAGGAGGTGTCTAGTCTCAATACAGCTCAAAGAACCAAGGCTGGCTGATATCCGAAGGAAGCCTGCCATTTTCTGAAGAGAAATAGAGGAGTGGAATTGGGGCAGGGGCAGTGGAGGTTGGAGGGAGAGACTGGGAGGAGAGAAGGGAGGAAAAACTGTGGTCAGAAAGTAAAAAAATAAAAACAAAGAATGATCTTCACTGTAAGGAATGAGCTGCCTTGATCTGGGGAGTTAAGGATGCTAATGAAGTATAGAATTCTTGAGGCAGACATTCAGGAAGGAAGTGGGGAGCTCTGAGGCATGAGCTAATTAATACTCCTTTCTACAGCATTTCTGCGTTCTTGGGGAAAACATCAGCTCTTTTCCATGAGTTAAATTTTATTTAGTCCTATGAACTAATATTATACTCCCAGTGAAAGCGACTTGTCAATGGCTTTAACCACCAATCTTCACAGTACAACCTATTTTAGTGTCTGCTATGACACACAAAACTGAAATCCATGCTGTACTTCCTTGCAGTATATCTTTGATGAGCTTTTAAGTTCTAATAAATTTTAGTTTTTCTTTCTTATTAGAAGAAAGGTTCTAACATAGTAAACTCCATTAGTGTTCCATTCGCATTAATCCTCACTAGATAACTTGCTTAAAATAGGTGTTCTTCAATTTACTTATTTTCAGAATTTCTCCTCAGATGTTGCAATAGACTTGTATCTATTGATTTTGCCTATAAGAATGGCTGCTTTTTCTGAATGCTTTAGTGTTATTTGGGGGAAAATTCAGGTTTCTACTCTTTGATATGCTAATATTAGCTTCCCTGAGTACTGGAAATTTCAATTCCCTGAGAAAATGATGGTTTGAAAAAATACATATTTCTATATTTTGAATATTAACAAAGAAATTTGGTTTCTCACTTTTACATTAATGCACGATCTTTTCAATGCTAGCAGAAAATAATGATTACTTTTTCTCACCCCTTAAGTTTACTTTGTCGTGAAAAGACAAAACAGCTACCCTTCCTTTGACTGATTATGTATTTAATAACAAATAATAGGTTCATCTAAAATAAACCCTTTATAATATTATCATTTTAAATATATTTTTTTCATATTCCTTTTATTATTTTTGGTGAAAATTTACCTATGTTGCATAATTTAAATATGAATGTGAATGAGGAAATAGAAAGGTGGCAGGGGAGTTCAGAGAAAGGGCTGGGTGGTTGATAAAGGAGATTTAGAAAACACTTTATTGACTAGGATTAACTGTCCATTTGGTCTTGAAATTGAAGGGTGTTGGACAAATAGAAAAGGAGATAAATTTATTTTCAGAGAATAAAATATACCACAGGCAAAAACATCAATTTGGAAAGGGTATATACTCTTACAGTAAGGGAGAATGCTTAATGTGAATGAAGAACTGAGTGCAAGAAGTAGAATAAAGAATGATCAAGTCATGGTGTTCATTACATTTGATATTTGATTCACATATGCAAGATGAACAGTCAACATATNTATATATATATAGTAGTACCTACATTGTTTTCTTTTTTTTTCCATCTCCAAACATTCAGTAAACACCTTTGGAGACTGACAACATACTGTGATACCTGTAAAGATAAAAATAAAAAAAATAGTTTGCTCAGTTATAATAAAGAGTGGCTTTACAAACTGGTAGTGAGAAATTGGTTTGAGAAAGAGCAAATGGGAGGCTAGGAAAACTCAGATTGGATCTGAGATCACTTGTTTTTCTAACTGTAAGCATTTAAAAGAGATTTTGTATAAGTATCAAAAGTTTAAACACGTTTTATATAAATAGGCTGTTGTATATGACAGTATTAAATCTCATTGAAGCCTGTCTGTGCACAATAAAGTTTACAAAATCTAAAACTATATCAAGTAAATAACAGCATTATAACATACAGTTGAGTTTATGTATTCACTTTCATTGTAGGCAATTCTGAAAAATGCCTTTGAATATTGGATCAATTTTGTGTGTTTGCCAATATATTTTTCTGCGACAGCAAAAATATTCAAGAGATAACTAGAAATTGGATCTGAAATAACAGTTGAGTCCTAGAATTGCCTTTTATTTCTGCTGATGAATAATTGGTTTGTATCTAAAGGTAATACTTTCAGATAGACTGGGTATCCTAAGGCATAACTGAAAATATTTTTTCCTGTGCACGCAACTTGAGCTCAAAGATTAAAGAATTCATGACTGTAATTTTAAGTTTGATTTATTGACACCCATTTTTATTTAGTGTGATAACAGATTGATGAACAATTTGTTTTAATCCTCCTGTGGAAAGGTGGGATTACTCAAGAGGATTTTTAGTAGTTTGATGATTTTCTTTTTCTAGTACAATCTGCCAACTTTAATAACCAAGAAGAACTGATTTGTTTTTAAATTATAAAGTTTATATTGCAGAGCAGAAATCAGAGAAGAAAGTCCCCTGAAACTTATTCTTTTCTTAAAATTGCCAATTTGTTGAAAGAAAGACAGCACTAGACAGTATCAAACAGCGCAAGGCATTGCATTAAAAATGAACAGATAAGTAATTTAACTTTTAAAATAAAATATCTCAAAGAATCAATTGAAAGTTATTTTGAGAGAAAAAGTTTATATATTTATAGTTTCTGTATTAACACTGATATACATATCTGTCCAGTCACTTTCTGTTGAAAGAATGGAACTTGTTTGGTGAACATCCATGTGTCCTGTATATTTCTCATTTCTGGATAACTGACATTTTAAACCAGAACCACAGCTATTTTCTATTGGGACAATAATCTGTAATTCACTAATATGTAGATCAAAGGAAGGCATTTGTATAAACAGATGCCTCAACATTAGATGGACATATAACTGTATCACTTTAGTCACAGACTACAATTTGGTTTCTTCCCTAAGGAATAGTTAACTCATAATGCAGTCCTCAACTGTGTTGGAGGGAGGCCCACTTGTTGGTTCCCAGCTGCTTGGCTAGCTTTAACCCAGAATAATCACACAGAAACTATATTCATTAAGTCACTTCTTGTTCCATTATCTCTAGCTTTTTATTGGCTAACTCTTACATGTTAATTTAGGCCATTTCTATTAATCTGTATATCACCACCTGGCTGTGGCTTAAGAGCAAAGTTTCAGCCTCTATGCTGTGTCTCTCTCAGTCTTTCTTCTCCCAAAATTCAGTCCAATTTTTTCTGCCTACTTAAGTTCTGCCCTATTAAAAGGCCAAGGCAGTTTCTGTATTCATTTACCAATAAAACAACACATAGAGAGAAGGACCTCCCACACCATTTCTCCTTTTCTGTTTAAATAAAAGCAAAGGCTTTAGCATAGTAAAATTACATATAACAAAACAGTTACAATATTTATATTTACTTTATCTTTTACCATAACTGAAGAAAACTATATCTATTCTTCAACTCCATCAATGACTCCAGAAGGATATATTACTTTAGTGAACAGGAAGTACATTGCAAACAACTTCCAAAATTCTAGAATTGACAGAGCCATCTTGCTACCAGGACAGTCACCCAAAGTTCTTCTGTATCATTGAAGCATCCATCTTTAGACAAGAACAGCAGTCATTTCTCTGAGGGTCCAGCATGTCCAGGCAAGAGCAGTTTCTTGCTCAAATGGCTAATGAACTCCATAAGGAGTCTCTTTGATGCCCATCTTTCTCTTGAAGTAGCTTGTGCAGCCAGGAGCAGATATGTCTCACTGTCATGAAAAGTCTTAAGTTCTTAAATATTTTAAGTGCCAAATTCTGAAGGTCTTTGAAAGATTTGAAGAATACCTATCTAACTGAAATATCTCTCTGTACATCTAGATAATCTAACTTATGTGACTACTAGCTTGACTATTATAGATGATTATCTAAAATCAATATTTTTAATTTATGCATTACATTTTAAATGAGCTACACAAACACAATACCTTAATCAAGAGCAGAAATATACATAAAAGAAAATTGACCTTAAATTTGTTTCAATAAACAAAAATTCATTCATTGCAAATTATTCATATCCATATCATATCCCTTTTAAATGTAAACAAACATTTATAAACATTAAATCCTTCCTGCTTTTTATTGGGCAATGTATTTTTGGGGGTGTTCTCTGCAACCATCTGTGGTTATGGTCCATCAAACCACATTAATCTGGAATTAATCCACAGGTTCTCATACTCTGTGGAAACAACAGCAGAACCTCTTTTCCAAAGCAACTAAACCTTAGGCCAAAATTTTGGAATCAAGATACTTTTAAAATATACAAGTTAGTTTAGCTTAGCAGCCCATACAATAAAATGTCTCCCTGTAGTTATCTCCTTTTCAGTCAAAAATTTAAAGAATGCACAATAATATACAAAATCCAGACTCTGTGAATTATTCATTTTTACATGGCTTATATTTCTCTACTCCGTAATCTACAAATGTCTGTACTGTCTCTTTAAAGATTTTGTTTCATTTTTTTAAATGATTTACTTCTTTCTCAGCTCTCTATACTCTTTTTCTTCTGTCACCCAAGCCTAGTACATTTATTCAACACTGTGACCCACTAGCGTTCTTTTTATGTCTAAATCTGTCCTTATTGTGTTACCTGTAATTCTTTACTGTCTTGAAGAGCTTTAAAAATGGTAAACAGCATGGTTGCAGCTGCTCTGGATGCTGTCTCTGCCTCTCTCCACTTTTAAAATGGTGGACATACCATTACTGCCTGCTCTGGGGCTGCCAGGTAGGAGCCATGTTCAGCACTTTAACTCTGAGAATGAGCACATAGCACATAAACCCCTTTTATCTGAGTAATAGCTAAATCTTCCATGCAGAACACTGCATAATCTGGAAATATCTCTGAGTATGGTGGCAGGAATCAGCCATGCTCTCCTGCCTGTGCATGTGTAGTAGTCCTGCCATGGTGGAAAGCGCTGAGCCGTGGGCATGATCTCAGCTACTTTCTTCCCAACCCTGAGTGGGTACACAAACACTCTGGCCCACAAATGGCATTCAAATGCTCCCTAGCAGCAACTTGTGCTGGAAGCATAGCCCAGGAAACTGCCTTTTTAAAAAAGCATGTCTTTTTTTCTGCTACCAGTGAATAAGGAAAACCTCCCTTAAGGGAGCTGCAGCACGCAGCCAGCCGAATTAAAAAAAAAAAGAGGTTAAATTTTGGTTTTCTGTGTCTTGAGGTCCTTTTAAAGCTTTTTTTTAGGTTTTACAAGGATTTAGTATACTATGTTGGTGCACCCTTTCAGGCCTTTGAAGGGGTTGAAGATTAGATAGTTGTATTTGTAGTTACTGTGCTCTAACGATCTAGCCAAGCCTTGTCCTATACAAGACTTAGACTCCTTAGGATAGAATGTTTATGAAAACATTTAGCATATGTTCCTTGCATAATATTGGTTATGCTGGTTGTAATTATAATTATACTTGATTTCTGTTCCTAGTGTATACAGTTTTGTATTGGGTTTGGAACTCTTTTAGTTAAACAAAAGTGGGAGGTGCTCTGGGAGCACAGTCTGCTCCTTTTTATAATAGCTTTTAAGACACCAGCCCACTTGGGGATGGTCTCTGATACTGTAAAAGCACCTGTAAAGAGTGCACTCCCTCTCTTGCTTCCGGCTCCAACTTCTGGCTGCTAGGCTCTCTTCCTGTTCGCGCAGAAGACTGTCATCTAGGAGAGTGACCTGTAAGTTTTCCCTTAAATAAATAACCCTTTATTATTCATAATTCTGAACTGTTGTGGGATTATTTTGTGACTTCTGTCATCACAACTGTATCTTATTATCATATGGACAATAAGCATATTGCATAATATCAGTGAAAGGCAATTGTCTTTATAATTTTTACCATTAAAATTATTAATTTTTTGGAAGAAGAAAAGTTATAGAAGAGTTGCTTTTTCTAGAATTGTTGCCACACAATAAAAGCTAATTTTGTGATTTGAATAAGAATAGCCCACACAGACTCATATGTGTGCATACTTAGTTGCCAGGTGGTGTAACTGTTTGGGGAGGATTAGGGCCTTTTGTGGTGTGTCGCTGGGTACCTAATTTAAGGTTTTAAAAGACTCCTGCCATTCATTGTTAGCACTTAGCTATTCCCTGTGGATCAAGATGTAAGTTATCAGCTAAAGCTTCAGCACCATGCCAGTCTGCTTGCTGCCATGTCTACATTGTGTAAGCCGTGGACTCTAACAACCTAAAACTGTAAGCTTCAAATAAACTCTTCTCTAACTTGCCCAGGTCATGGTGTCTTACCACAGCAAAACCAAAGTAACCACCAAGACAGGTGCAAACAATAAAATTCAACTGATTCTGATATATATATACACACACATCTATGCCAGAAAAGAAAAAAAAAAGTATTCTTAGAGGGTTTTGTTTGTTTGTTTCCTGGAATTAACCCTTTTCAAATTCCTTAGTCTTGAATTCTTCCTCTTCCCAAATTGTTATATTTGTATTATTGCTTTGTTCCAAGCACAGATTGCTAATTGAAAATGATACAATTTTATATGGAAATGCTTCACCCATTAAAAATGAATAACTTAGTTTGTGGACCCTTTGAGAGTCTTGTCTTCATTATTTTGCATTTCCAATTTATAATATAGTATTATGGTCAATGTTTTGTGTTTATTATTCTTTAATATTTTAATGGGATATATTAACTATATATGTTAATAGGTTTTAATATGGTATTTTTATGCAAGTACATTATAATGTCAGTTTCACTGGGGTTGGAAGTATTCAAAGGCAGAACCTTCGGTGTATCTCCAGGGAAGCTTAACTGATGAGGAAAGACCCACTCTAACTGTGAGGGACAATGGTCCTAGACTAAGTTTTTTTCTTTTTTTGACACAATCTAATCTTAATACTTAACACAAAAGTATACCAAGAAAGGATGACATATTTTTGAAAAAAAAAAACCTGACAGAGAGAAAAAGCCAAGAACAAAAGCACAAATATAGTCAAGTTTTAAACAGACCAATGGAAACTCAAAGAGGAAATATGTGATCTTCCCAGACGTTATCTAGATGCTTACGATTCTGCATGTGTGGAAATTACATTCACGAAGCATTCGTTTGGTCCACATTGATCTGAACGCCAACATTCATTGTTTCTCTATTTCATTACTCAGATGCAATGATGCAGTTACCTAGTGTGCTTCTCACAATGCCTTCTTAGCTATGGCGGATATGCTCTCAAACCATGAACTAAGGGATTATGGTATAAGCATTAGGACCCATGTTTGAATTTCCAGCATCCATTAAAAAAAATCCTGGTATGTCAATGTACACATATGATCCAAGTGCTTTGAAGTGGACACAGAAAGAGATCCCAGGAGTTCTGGGGCCAGATAGTGTAGACATTTTTTGAGACTTAAGTTTAGTGAAAGATACTGGCTCATGAAATATAGTGGAATTGATTAAAGACCTCTACATTGGTCTCTGGCTTCCACATGTGCATGTATGGGGACACACCTCTACCACAAATATGTAAACATGTACACACACACACATTCACAGACATAGACGAGAGAGAGAGAGACAGGGAGAGAGGGACAGAGAGAGACACACACACAGAGAGAATGAGAATGAAGGCCAAAATGAACACAATTTTCAAACATTTATAACCTTTACTGATGCTATAAAGAAAAATGATCATTTGGGCACCAGGAATTATCAAGGACTAGAGTTCATAAGAGATAAATTTGGCTAAGCAGGCATATACAGGCACTGAATAAAAAATGAATTAGTGACTTGGAAAATGATATAAACCTGTTTGTGTTGTGAAGAAATAACAAAGTAATTAATCAATTCTTCACGTTTATGGTACCAATCATAAAAACCAAAGAGAAGCATAGACATATCTGACTTAGGGGGCATTCTCTTCACTACATTACTAGGCACTACAAATTGGCCATACAATTTAGTCCAGATTAGTGTGTCCCAGATATGGGTATATCATGGAAGGATTGACTAATATTGTGAGAATTGTGTGAACAAAGTCAGTTGCTAAAAGTGTGAGCAGCCAGCATAATGTTCTGTTGTCCTAATTTTCACTGCTCCCTAAAAATAGCAGCTTCTTATCTAGGGATGGGGAAGATGCTGGCATTGAAAACACTTTCTGTTTTCTATGCACTTTGGTTGTGAATGCTTCAATTTCCATTTGTCTTCTTCTAACTCAGATGGGTTTTAAACGTGCCCTGGGAGTTTATATACAGCAAAAGGGCATCATTTGTTTCTTGTGGAGATGAAAACCCAATCATTTCACCAGCTGACCTGCCTTTGGGCCTTCTGGAAAGAAAGCCAACAGCCACAGAGAATTAAAGCAACAAAGAATTCTCTTGAGTTCATATCCAGGAAGGTATTTTTCAGTGTCCCCATGGATCAAAGGAGAGGATAAAGCATATTCTTTATAGCTGGGTAACACAAATTGATAGTAGCAGTGTTTGAGGGTAAGTTAAAATATGAACAGTCCTTCAAAGTTCAAATTTAGCTCTTTTACTGCAAATCCACAATTGAATCAGTTTTGGTACTTAATTATTTCTGATGGAAGATAAAAGCACACACTTTCTTGAGCTTCCACACATGCTAAAAGTGTTTACAGAATAGAATCTGAAACAGAACACAGATGAATAGTGTTTTTATTTCTCAGTATAAAGCCAGGAACAGAAAAGTATTCCTCCATAAATGGCATCATTTTATATATCTTTTGTTAGGTACATTTTATTGCACTCAAATAATTTCATCATTGCAATGTACAGAATCTATACTCTGATATATAAAACTGTTTTCTTTCTTCAGAAAATTGTCAAGATAATTAAGAGATATCATTTCTTCTTGCTTTCTGAGAAATAAAAGATGGAACATTCTTTCTCCTGTGAATATTATTCCCCCACATACTCTGTTACACCAGAAGCTGTCCCAAGAAATTTTAGCTGATGATTCCTTACACTTTTACCATCCCAATTTTCCTTCACTTCAAATGTTTATTTTAATTTAATAATAACCTCCAAAGTTATCCTCTCTCTTTGTTCTTTTGGCTGATGGACACTTCCAGGGTGATTTGCTCTTAGAACCCTGACCTGGGACCAGTGAAAGACGAGGAAACGACAGATCTAAGAGGAAGCAGACATCTGGATAGAGAATCTCTGGGTCAGGTGTTTTATGTACACTCTGATGAATGTTGACCAAAGACCACCATACCCTAGAACTTCGGTGTGTGTATTAAATTTCAGCACAGGGGAAGAAGATAACTAGCTAGTTTTTATAGTCTCAATAACCAAGTAGTCTCAGACTACAGGCATCTGGGAGAAAGAAGCTGCTTTTGCTAGTTTTTGTATACAATGGCCATTTTTTTTTTTTTGCAATTGAATCCCTGAGGTATAGTTTGCTATCCCTCTGTGTCTTATCTGGGAAATGCTTTGCACTCCAATGGGAGTCAGGCATTGTTGCCCTTGAATGGCTGCCCCCATGTCAACAATACACATTCATGCAGGACATCACTTGCTTAGGTTTCCTCCAATTTAAGCATCTACTCTTCTTTTTTTCTTAATGGTTCAAGACTGATCTGATTGCTGCAGACGTTTGAAGCAATACTCTACACCAGAATGTAAAGACAAGAAGAAAGAATGTAACAGTTGCTGTGCCCCTCAAAAACAAAAGAAATATTTTACCAATAAAGAGATTAAAATCTTTGTACAACAGCAATTTCATAATTCAAAACATTTTTTTATTTTCTGTTTCTTTATTGAAAATAGATTCTTCTCTCAGAGAATACATATCAAATACAGTTTCCCCTCTTTCCTCTCTACTTCCCTCTGCATCACACCCTAAAATCAATTTCCCTCCATTTCCTCTTCAGAAAAGAGCAGGCATCCAAAAAAAAAAGGACAGTAAAACAAGAAAAAGAAACATGATACAAAAGGACAAGGCAAATGCTCTCATAATGAGGCTAGTCAAAGAAACCCATGAGGAGGAAGAGAGTCTCAAGAGCAGGCAAAGATCCTGAGACAGACCTACTCCACTGTTAGAAGTTTCACAGAAACACCCAGCTAATGACTGTAACATACACGCAGAGGACCTGGTATACAGGCTCTTTACTTGCTCCTTCAGTATTTGCCAGCCCATGTGAATCCTTAACTGATTAGGTGGGCCATGTTCTCCTGGTGCACTCAATTACCTCTGACTCCTACATTATTATCTCCTCCTCTTCTAAGGGATTCACTAATCTCAAAGGGAAAGGACTCTATGGAGAACTCCAATTTGGAGACTGTCTGAATAATGTCTGGCTGTGGGTTTCTGCAGCAGGACGAAGTCTCTCTGATGATGACTGGGCAAGGCTCCATCTATGAGCATAACAGACTATAATTAAGAATCATCCTGTCTATCTATCTATCTATCTATCTATCTATCTATCTATCTATCTATCTANATTTATTTATTTATTTATTTATTTATTTATTTATTTATTTATTTATGTTTTGGCCATTTATATTTGGATCTACCACAGGTCTTTGGGCTATCTAGTCTTAGCTTCTGGGTCCATACATTTGTTTGGTACTCCCACAAGTTCTAAGCCACCAACACCCAGCACGTCTTAAGGTGGGACATAGTTTAAGTGGATCGTTTTGTGGCTAGATTGCTGTCCAAGTTTCTCTTTCTGTAGTCTATACAGTATCTTCTCTTGCAAAACAGACTAGAACATAGGGATGAAGGCTTTAAACATACAAGAACTCAACCTCTCTACATTCAATAAAATGTTTAGAAGTTATACTAGTAGGCAATGGGGCCCTGAAGTCAGTTTTCAGAGAGCAACCAAACTTTTGTTTAAGTCAAATTAAGCTCTGTTCTGTTTTCATAACTTCAGATTATTTTCAGTTTTACTCAAGGAATTCTTAGCCTTTACAATACAGGGATTTATGTTAGCTCATGAAAATTAAAACAAGGAGATAAAGGAAATATGGAGAAGAGGGGTCCTAGTCTGCTTCCTGCTGCTGTTATAAATAGCAGCACTCAAAACAACCTGGAGTAGAAAGAGTTTATTTGATGCACACTTCCTATTCATAGTCCATGGTTTCGGGATGTCATAACAAAAGCTTAAGTAGAAGTGGAGGCAGAAACCCCTGAAAAATGCTGCTTCGTTATGTAGCTCAGGGCCTGGATAAGTGGAGTGCCTTGGTCCTGCCTCCAAGTGATATGTCAGGCTTTGTTGACTCCCAATAGGAAGCCTTGCCCTCTTTGAGTAGTGGATACAGGTGGGGTAGGGGGAAGGTGCTGGAAGTAGGGATTGGTATGTAAATGTAAAATGTCCTTATTTAGGTTTTAAACCAAAGGTGTGGCCCAGAGTAGATATAGATTAAAGTGTTTCTTCTGGCCTCAAGATCCAGATAAAAGGTAAGTCTTTTGTCAGATCAAGAAATCTGGATGAATGCTTTATTTCCTCATCCCAAAGATGAGGATTAAATGTAGTCAACTTGACAACTAAGAATAGTCATCACAGGTCATTAAAATTATAAACTTTAAGCCTTTGAAATACTATTTGTATTGCAATTTAAGTGTATAAATTTTTCTGTAAAAAGCTGTCATATTGGGGAGGGTTATGCAGCAAACAACAACAAGTAAAGAAATAATAACAATAACAAAATATCCCTGGTACAATAATCCAAAGAACAGAATACTACCAGGAAGCTCATGGACTTGAAAATGGATGCTGACCCAGGAAAGTTGTAGATGACGTAAAAGAGGGTACCTTAGTATAATGTCTGTATGCCACTGTGTGTCTATGCAAGAAATCTCCAATCACCATTACTCATCTCCTAACATGACTTCATCTTGATTTTCAAATGTATTGAAATTGAGGAGCCACACTTTGCATTAACAATGCAAATCTGAATCATGAAGAGTTCTAAGCCTATTATATCTTTTAAAGTCTCTATTTCTCTATTTCTTGGTCTCTCTCTATTTTTTCCTTTCCTCTCTCTTACTCCATTTCCTTCTTATATACATAGTACTGACACAATACAATAAAATGTATCTGTATTATTAGCATTCACATTCATTAGGGCAGTAGTTTAGTAAATCAGTTTTAACATACAGAAATTATCCTTCTCCATCTCTAACTGATAATAGTATTCCATTAAGAACCTTACAAGTATATCTTGAATAAATTAAAAATAAGCTGTCTTAGACTCTTGACCCTCTTTGTAGAATGGGAGCATTAAATAATTTTCCTCTCAAAATTTTCTGTGTTATTAGTGATTCATAAAACTATTACATCAATTTAAAAGGGCAGCTTTTGGAAGGAGAGAGAAAAAGACATCCTGCTTAAGCAATTTCATATATATAGATTTTCAAAGTGATATTTAAGAAAATACCATCAGATTCAATTTGTGTTATTCATATACTTCTCAGTGTATGGCCTTATACTAGAGCATAGTCTGCCTACCAGGGCCACACCATGAAGAAAACTGATTTTCCCTCTCCTGCATGTTATTCACTACTAATAACTGTTCGGCAAGGGATGGGACATCTTACTTGTCTGAACTGAGTTTGTGCATATCTTGGTGAAGGAGGATGCTTAAAAGAATACCACACTAGCTCAGAATTGAGAAATAGATGGTTATTTATTTAGGGGGACTCACAAATCAAAATCCTCTGCTGGAACAGAGATCAGAAACCAAAATCCTCAACCAGAACAGAGAGGCTGGGAAAAAGGGGCCAGATGCATGCTCTACATTGGTTTATGTAGTATAAGAGGCTGTGCCCCTGTGGGGGAGTAACTACTAGCTGTAAGACTTCCTACAGCACTTCCCCCTTTGTTTAAATAAGAGATTTATAGGACTAATACTTCTGAACAACAAATAATTATAGATAACTAAATAATGACAGATTCAGATATTAAAAACTCTAAATGGGTCACAGTGTTGGGAAAATGTACTTAGGCTTGGAAGAGAGAAGAAAAAGAGTATAGAGAGTCATAAAATAGAGTTAATGATTTATAAAAGGAATAAAGTCTTTAAAGAGACAGAGTACAGATAGTCATAGATTAAAAAGAGTAAAGAAAAATAAGCCATATAAAAATGGAAACTTCACAGAGAGTCTGGATTATGTATATTGTGTTTTCTTTGAATTTTTTGACTGTGAAGGAGCGAAGTACAGAGAGACATTTCACTGTATGGGCTGCTAAACTAAATCAGCATATATGTTCTAAAGGTATCTTGATTCCAAAAATTTGATTCTAAGGATATGTTGCTTTGGAAAAGAGGTTTTTCATTTGTTTCTACAGAAGATGAGAACCTGTGGATTTTTGCAGACAAATATGGTTTAATAGACCATGTCCCCCTGAAAGGTTGCTGTGAACAACCAAAAAATTACTTCGTCCAACTGCTAAGATGAACCTAGCACATGGGATATACCATGAAAGACCTAATTAACAGTAGCCCCAAACAGTAGGAAGCAGTGTGAACAAAACTATGCTCATATTCCCAAATATTGTTTATAATTTTTTTTTACATTTAACTGGGAATATGATATAGATATAAATAATTTGCATTTGTATGGATCTTGGTTTATTGGTACAAATTTAAGGTCAATTTTGTTATATGTATATGTATTTCTGATCTTGATTAAGGTATTGTGGTTGTGTAGCTCATTTAAATATGTAATATATAATTAATAAATATAGGTTAATAGATAATTATCTATAATAGTCAAGTTCATAGTCATGTTAGCTAGATTTTCTAAATATATAGAGATATATCTCAGTTATATAGGTATTCAAATCTTTTAGAGACCTTCAGAATATGGCATTTAAAACATTTTAATAATTTAGGACTTTTCCTAAAAGTGACGTGAGACATGTCTGCTTTTGGCAGCACCTATTATTTCAAGAGGAAGATGGGCATCGAAGAAACTTCTTAGCCTTTGGGCAAGAAACTGCTCTTGCCTGGACTGTCTCACTGGACATTCATTACCCGCAGAGAGAGGACTGATGAACTTGCCTAAAGGTGAGATGGCCCTTTGGGGTTCCTGCTTCATGAAACAGTCTGCTGGATACTATGTGCTGCCGGCTGAAGATGGATGCCCCAACAATACAGAAGAACTCTGGGTGACTCTAGGCAGAGAAATGTCTGTCAATTCTAGAGTTTTGGAAGTTGCTTACAATGCACTTCCTATTTACTTAGGTAGTATTATATCCTTCTGGAGTCTTTGATGG